>JABASH010005410.1:0-12173 GCA_019776445.1 Tomocerus maximus | reverse complement strand
ATTAGAAAAAAACCTGGATAAAAAACTGGGAAAATTATATACAACAGAAAATGTTATAGTAATTGGTAAAGAATTCATTTGTATAGAGTTATGCTGGTATGATAGATAGATGCCTATGGGTGTAATAATAATACTTAGGTACTTCCAGCAGGTGTTTTCTCTGCAAAAACTGAAAACTTGTATATTTATTTCCCTTTGTTTGATGTGCTTTACTTTGCTTTAGCTTTCATTTAATTTGGCGTGGGAAGTCGATGGCTTCTACCTTGGCATGTTTTGGTATTATATTTTCCTGTAGTACAGCACCCGCAGCTACTTTAATAATAATAAGTACGTAGAAAGAGTACATAGAATATCAGGACAGCTATTCCACCTTCATACTTCTACTAGCAGTCTAGACCTATATAATATGTAACCCAACCCAAGCCAAGTACTAATAAAGTGAAAGCGTGTATATATTTAAGGAGTATTAGGTTAATCATTCAGATATAAAATATAGAACATACTAACTATACTACGATAGTTTTGTCATAGTCACAGTAGGTAATCCCTTGGTCGGGACTACACCGGTTCCCGTCGGAAATATTTACCTCCTCAAATCTCGTATTTGTAGTAATGCATACACATTATGTAATCCTTGATACATATTTGAGGGCAGTGGTATTTAATTATAGCGTATGAGTGCACGAGTGAAGAATTAGTTCCAGTTGATATTGAAGCAACTTTTATGCATATTTCAACTATGCTGTGTCTCCCTAATTCTGTGTACGCACTAGTTAGTTCATAACTGACCTCATTTGATTGAGAGCTGGACTTTGATGTTGTGCGGTTTATTAGTTGGCCATCACTTCCACAGAATGTTTGTAGGTAGTTTCACAGGGATATAATAATGATATTTATTAATGTCTGCATGCTCCTGTGTGCAGTCACAAGCCGCGTCTACTCACTCTAATTGATCTGCACTTTACGGCATCAACTATGAATGAGTTTCAAGTTTTATTTCTCGGAAAACCAACGACGGGGATCAAATTAAAATGTAGGCAAATATTTAGCGCATACAGAGTGAAAGCAGTTATTTAGATATTTACTTCCAGTGCACTTTAAATGAGAGTATATGTCCCTGTACAATGTAGTATATGTAGATCGGGTATTTGTCATTTGACCGATTGAAGCTTGCCATTACTACTATCACACGCTCATCTGTCTGGCGTGATTTCCGCAAATCAGTTCAAGTAGTCAATCGTCATATTATAAATATAGGTTTGTTCGGAGAGAGTTAATCGAAGACAGATCGGATCAGAAGAGGGATGAAGTATATAGATAGCAAGGAGTGCAGTGGATGAGAGAAATGTGTGTGGCTGAGGATTTTATTTGTGGAGAGATCGGACGTTCTCTGTTCTGCTGTCTTCCAAGTGATTGATTATATCCCATTACTGCCACTTACAAAAACTGGGAAAGATGAGTGTGAAAATAGTGGAGTTTGAACATTGAGTGAGTAGGTGGTCGGAAGAGGCTCTGTGTTCAGTGTCACTCGAACGTCAGATGCAGAACATCTCGTAAAACCGCTTTCTCTTTCACCATTCACTTTCACTGGAGGAGATCCGTTTGTTTTGTTCGAAATGGGAAATGTATGTCTGTGTGCCTCTAGGAACTCTATCTCTCTATACGTGCATGTTGATAAGCAACGCGAGAGAATCCTTGACTTATCGCTAACAAAGTAAATACATTACTCCAAGGATGTACATGTACAGAGAGGATTGAGCTATGGGCATTTGTAGTGCAACAGAAAATGCAGAAGAGCCCGGTGAAAGCAGTCAGCGCAGATAAACTTCAGATTCGAGTTCTTCGCCTAGGCACACAGAGGTACTTTCTTTCTCCGCCTAACTAAGCCTTTCTCCTGCTAACCCGACATACTATGTACACTACTTAGTAGGACTAGGACCTGGCTCGTTCGTTGGAGCTTTAACTTGGCCTCTCCTTACATAATTTAATCCTTTACTTTGATCAGAGCACGCCAATATCAAATAAATCACTTTTATTGTTTATGCCGACTACAATCCAATCTGAAGGAGCATAACATTCTCTTGTACTAGAACTTGTACACTACACTACTTTACACAAGCGGTGATACGATACAATTCAATCACACTACCTAATGTATGTATATACACATGTACTCACTATATCACTTTCTCCATTCACTATAACGTACACTTTCCCACAATCACGCTTGGCTATATCACTACAATGCAATCCCGTCTGTGTGTCTCAGACATGTTTGCGCTTTGATACTTCTACACGCTGCATATTGTAACCATTATATATGTACGTTTGCTCTCATTTATTATTTGTCTTTGCTTACCTTGCCTAACTTATCTACTACTAGCTACTATATATACAGTGGCCTTTGGCTAAGTGCGAAGCGCACCTGCACGTAAAAAGAGAGTCTGAGCAGTTATGCCAATCCTAATAATATATTTGTTACTTACGACTACATAAGTGTAGACAGGTATAACATGGAAAGATGAAATCACAAAGAACTTTCCAAACTTCATGTGGATACAACTCACTACATAGTTACTACTAATACTATTTAGAGTCATTACCTGCTACATGTATTTCTATGTCTCTAAGTATATGTTACTTAAAGACATACATCCTTCAATTACACTCACACCGCAAAATGCCATTTCCTTGCCTGAAAATTCCTTTGTAATTTGTAAATTATTGACTAATGTTAACGCTGTATTATGCCCCGAGTCCTTGTCATGATACTTTTTGCATAGAAAAAGTAATGCTTAATAATTATCAGTCTTTTGTTCTCTTGCTCGGAGAAGGAAGAAAGCAAAGAAAATGGACAAACAGATTTCCAAAAACGTTCACAAATTGAGAATAATATAAAAATAATAGAAAATAATACAAGTAAATACACATTAAATATACTAATGGGTGGATTCAAAATTGTTAGTTTTTAGTTTCAATTTTAATTATATAAAAAAACTATAAATAAATCTTTATAATACATTAGTTTAGAATTGTTCAATATTAGTGAATCAATACCATCGCAATATTAATATAAATGTAATGCAATATGTATAACGGTTTTTTTAATTTTGTGCAGTCTGTGCAGCCACTAAATAAAACAGCGTAAGGTGTGACGTGGAGGCAGAAAGTACATAATTTGTGAAAATGCAGATGAGAGTTATAGTCAATGCATGGCCCTGACTGGGGCAAAATTCAATTCAACACCGTTGAGGAAAGCAATCTTCCAGCCTCTCGCTTTTCCTTTTCTTCTACCTGTAGTTTTTTCGTAACATTTTTGATTGATTGTATTTTTTGCTATGGAAAGGCACTTTTTTATTGTACGGGTTAATCTGTCAAAGTCACAGAGGGAAGACCGGGAAGAGTGGCAAACAACCAAAATGCAAAGCAAGCTAGTAAAAGAAAACACTCGACTAAATGTTTCCTTCACAAAAAACTTGCACAACAAATAAATTCGTTGGGATCTCTTTTTGAACAGATGAATTCATCATATGTCACATTTACTGGCATAGAAATACTAACGAGGTGTCTTGCATAAATTACGTTCTGTATGTAAGTAGGTACTTATAGAGTTGTGCAGAGCTAGTACTTAGCTATCCACAGAATTTAATTAGTAGAACAATAATGAAGAACTGTATATGAAGTTACTATAAACTCAAATTAAACTTTTTCAACAGCTCAACATTAGTGGAAACTAATTGTGCCGAATAAATATGCATTAATAGCCATAACATTTCCAGGATATGGGTTTTAATACTTTTGACATAGTTTGGCAAAAGTATACTAGGAAGACGACAATAGATGATAAAATAGTTTTATTTTAGGTTTTTTTGGATATCCGTAATGATGAGGAGTGACCATAAGGAAAAAAAGAATCTTACCGAGCTAAAATGAGATATAGGCCGTTGGTGCAGTTTTTTGTGAGTATGATGTTTGTGAACACTTCAGAAGCAGAGATCTTTATAATCCGCAGCCCTTATTTGATTTGGATTTGTTCTATGTATTGTGTTTGGCACGTATTCATGACACCTACATACTCCGTCTGCCTAAATGTACTGTGCTACATGTTTTTTCATCTTGTGACAGTATAATACATCAAATGAATCGCCTACGATATAAAAATGTGGGTAAATAGACAGTAAAAGTATTATGATAGTGGGAAACGTTTGTATGCATTGGGTAGGTACCTTAGTATTTAAACCGAAGAAGAATAAATCCCATTACAGCTATCCATCACACAAAATAAATACTAGAAAAGAGTAGTGAGTCGGTGGTATTTCCTGGTTTTGGGATATCTATGCCATGTTAGTAGTAGTCTTACACGCACATGACGCAATATTTGAAATGGTAGGTAAATATCTAGTAATAGAAGGAAAGTAATGAGAATTTGAACTATAATTGCTGCTCTAGAAATATAAGAGTATTTGATAGAATTTGCAAATATTGAAACAGAGTTAAACTGAAACACTTTACGCTACTTAATGCTTATTATACTACGCGGAACGAGATAATTCCATCATGCACTTAAACTATTTACATTGAGATCGTAACAAAAAGGTTTTAACTTTGCTTTTGCCTGTTACTCTATATAAGTCTATATACAATATTTTCTGTATATGTAGTTATGTAGATATGCCGAGATAAGTTCCCTGTATGTGGACACAATATCAATAAAATAGGTACATAGCTCTTTGGCGATAGCATTCTATTATTGCAGACTGGGTAAGTGCGGACGGATAGTATAATGCACTAATATAACAGGAGAACATTTCCTTATTGACATAAGAGAACAAGTTCGATTTGAGTGTGTTCGACTGCCGAATCGGTTTACCGTGGTGGCTCTGTCTGATCCGTTTTATTCTGTGCTCCGCAGACATTTTCTTTGTATACTTTAGGCATTAGGTAAGCATATAATAATATAAATGTATTGCGTATTTTAGAACACTTGGTGGCACAGAGAGCTGAGTAAAGAGATGGTTGCCTCCAACTACTTTATTTTAGTTACTAGTGTTTGAGCTAAGTCAACATAAGGGAATTGTTCCCAGTTCACTACCAACCAAAAAATGTACCAGCTACTTATTGTGTTCTCCCAACCAAAAAATGTAAAAAGTAAAGTATCTTAAATCTTCGTCAATGAAAAGAACTAGGAGGAGGAATTCCGGAAAACCAATCGAAACGGAATCGACCCTTGCCATTTTGATCCTCATTTTCAAACAATCTATCCACCTCTAAAGACTATTCTCAAGAGTAAATAACTTTTTAATCACTCGAATTGTTAAAATTCACAAAATTGTAACATGGACATTTTAACTGTTGCTGTAGTATTTCACTCTAGTACTATTACACAGAAGAATATTAAAATACAGTTCGGACAAGCACACAAAAGAAACTATTAAAATTAGTAATAGGAAATGTAAAGAATAAAATGGTTTTCCAGGAATTTGACTTCAAGCATTTGTATGGCCTGTAAAATTCTAGATCGTAAATCTTATCGTGCTAGAGCAGGTATTTTATTCTTGAATCAGTTTCCTTTATGGATTTTAACGTGAGATGAACGAATTCAGTTGCATTTGAGCCGTATTTTGCATGTGAGGTGCATAAATACCTAGTAAGTAACACTTATAAAAGAAAACATTTGCATGGGATTCAGATATAGACTGAGCCAGAGAGCCTCTACATAATTCCGCAAAAGCTGTATGCGTGGCACGCATAATGTTTAGCAATCATATTACACAGATAAGCAGAATTATGTATAAAGATAATGTGTGTCTACGCACAGAGTATTAAGGGAGTAAAAAAGACTTGGTTCGAGTGGAAATCGTGAGCTAGTGTTTAAAATGGGGCTTTGTCTCGGATTCCACTTGAGCTGATTTTGAGCTGGGATGGAAATCCATTGCCACCTCGGCAAAAAGTTTTCTCTGAAAAATCCTCATAATGCAATAGGAACCGTAGACCACAATAGAATAGTAAAATACGTGTATTTCTCTTATTCTCTATTTTTCATTGTTAACAGAGCAAGAAGACTAAGAAAAGAGTAGATAGAGACAAACAAGTAAACACTCTCTCTGTCGTGTATCTCTGTCTTGTCTATCTCAGAAGAGTACTGGCTCCTACTGGATGGGGGGATGTACAGTTAAACCAAATAATATAGACGAAAAGACTGCAAAGTGGACGCTGTAGCACATACATAATGCTAGAACATAGACACAACATTTCAGTCTTACGTCAGAGAACTGAGATACGGAGCAAATATTATTATATAGGTATGTATGTGTGTATAGGAAAGTCCTGGAGAGGAGTCCCGATAAGCCAAGTCTTCTTGGTTGGCATAGCCTGATACGAACTGCTTCAAGAATCCAAGTTCCGTTAGTTGTCTAAAAGTAATGTCTGAGGGAAATGTTTCTCTGAGGAGCGAGGAAGCTTAGTAGGAAAGAGTATGAGATTTATTTTGTTGTCGAATGGAAATCCAGTTCCGTTCAACTTAGTCTCTTTGCTTTCCTTCACGTGAAATTTGTCGGAATGGATTAAGCAGAGAGTGAAAAGAAAAGTCTTTAATAGAATGCAATACTTACTCCGTACCTACATATGCCTACTTACCTATAATATCTTTGTCTAAGTGCATTACCCAGAGCATTGTCTCTGTGCCAAGCTCTGTATGACTACGAAATGGTAGTAAAGAAAATACAATTAAAAAATTTAGTGAAACTAATTCACAACACGCAACACATGACATGCACACCTCCTACTTCCTATTCCTAATCCGGTTATTATTCTTTTCTCTGATTGTTTGTAAAACTAAAGTACATGCATGCATACTTATTTACTATGCACCTTCTCTATTTAGTAGCTATTGCTACTTATATAATACCGTGGGCTGTATGGAAGTATGTGGCCATAGACATACACGACATACGTAACAGTTAAATTTGCATTGCTTAAGGGCGTATAGGTGCATGTACTCTTTTCTGTGTACACATACATGTATTTACAAAGGTAAAACAAAAGGAAAAGAACCAACCTTCTATTTATATTTATGAACACGGAAAATGGAAAGTAGGCAAGATATGTAACACATGATGTATATTTTGCACACTTTATGCTCAGATGCAAATGCAGATAGGAATTGCCAAATAAATTTGCATTAGCATTTAACACTCATGTAGATGCTTTAAAACTGCTTCTCCACAATTTGTATTTATGTGAAGGTATTATATTTATTACATTTATGCTCCGAAAACTTCCAAACAGCAATACATTATGCACCTGCATGTATATTCATGATAAAAATAGTTATCTTGACTTTTCCCAGGCATTCGCAGTTGTTAATTACTAAACGGAAAGATTTAAGTTGGTTAGTGCATAGCTAAGAATTGACAGATAACATTTTTTCTATTATAGTGTGACTCTATGACCTTTTCTTTATTATAATCACATAATAAAACTACGAAAAGTTGAAAACGAAGAACAAACATTGTGCAGAAGACGTAGTAAATTTATAAGGTATGCACAGTACCCGTTTCCTACTTATAGTATCCCATTGCATTGTTACATTTTAAGAAGTGATTTTTGTAGTGTTTCTCTAGCAAACATTGTTTGCATGGAAATATTGTTTTCTATGTAGTTGGGTAAAGTAAAAGTTTACAGAGAGTGGCTTGTTTGTTCACTTAATTTCATTTTGTTGTTAGGTATTTTGTAAGAAAGATGGAAGGTAAAAGTTATATAATGAGAGTGGAATTCGAGTAGAGAAAATTATTAGGGATTGTATGTATGTATATAGACCTAGTCGCACGAGATGCAATTTTATTCTTTCCTCTAATAACATTTGAATGGAGTGTAAAGAGAGTAGAAAGTAGGCTGTGTATTTTAATCAACGAGTACTCGTGTTCAGTTGATTGAATCAGCCCAAGTTGTGTTCATTTTGTTTACCTTTCAGTTAAAAGTCCTTATGTTACTTCTCCAACGATTTAATATTATTTTCTACTCCATTTATGTGTGTCGTTTAGACATTCTTAGAATTTCTGAGCATATCACATAGTCAAATGCCCATTGACAGGAAGAACAGTGAGAGTGGGATACCAACATAATTCTGTATGTATTTAGTAGTACATGCTAACAAGCTTACTATTATGTAGTACCTACTACACAAGTTATGAGTGTGTTTGGTTATATAAGTATTTCTATAATTTAGCATGTCTAGTTTGTAGCTCTATTTCTAATGTGTGCATAGAGAGAGTAGCAGAAATGTATTTATGGGCAGACAACAACACACTCACTCTCAATGCATTCAATATTCACCAACCAATTTCCTCTATCTCTTTTTTCTCATCTGAACTTTAAACATTTATTTATATGGTGCCGTCAATAGGCATTCTGCTCCACTCCTCGACTCAATCTAAAAGTATTCATGAGCTAACAATAAGTTAACTAGGTGAGCAAGCATTATGTACATAAGGAGGCTTTTCCAACTCCTACTACTTTGCTAACAATTCAATTTCAATTACAGTCACTTATTCCACTAAAACTATGTTGACATACACATTTATGGTAATGTCGACTGTTTGTGTGTGTCAGGTAGTACATCGTGTGCTTCTTCCATGTTCAAGTTAAATTTAAATGCTAACTAACGGAGTAAATATGCAAAATTTATGTGCGAGTATGCACGGCAAGAAATAAGTCTCACACAGATTGCTTCATTCATTTGGTATGCATAACACAATTCTGGTGGATGTTAATTGTGTGACCACTTTGAGTGACATACAAGGACAAAACAGAGAAATGAATAATATAATGAGACATGTTCCTACTGGGTGAAGTGCTAGCTTTGTACCTGTTTGTGTGTAGATACTAATACAACTATATGTAGGCCCTACATTTACGGAGGAATTACAAGAATTACGCCACGCATATTGTGTACACATAAAATAGTGAATTAAACGGCGTGTTGAGGTTGTTTTGTCTATTTTTAAAGAGTAGTTAGTTATAAATAGTCTTTTCATCTAATTCTGTCTCGTCTGAAGCCATTTCAATGTTAACATGAGTTGAACAAAGTTCACGTGAATCGGATAACTAACTAAAGGTTTCATTTTACATGTAACGGGTGTAGACACATACACTTCCGTATTTCCTATATAGAATGTAGCATACTATTTAGATTGTATTTAAAGGTAAATACATACATCAACACTATTGTGAAAGAGCAATAAATAAACGTACCTGTTTATATTCTTTGATGTAGTAGTAGTTGTAGTAAAGAATTATAAAGTTCTGCTTGGCTAGCAGAACTCAGTTCTGAATAAGACATGAGATTGGCGATGGGAAATGAAACTTTTGAGATTGGGAACATCAACACGAATTCCTAATCCCAGTCAAAGCAAATCTTTACAATCAGATCTTTTTGATCAATCCTAGAAATTAATTTTGTTTACTTTTTCACGAGTATTTGCTCTTTTTTCAACTTGAGAAGAACTTGTGTCCCTCCTCAGACATACATAAATAAATTTGAATTGGGCATCCAACTAATATGGAGGCAGATTACATGGGCTTTTATTTCTTCAGAATGAACATCCAACTTCACAAATGACACTGGGAATGTTGAGTTGACTGCAGAGCGATTTAATTCAGCTGAGTAATCAAAGGCTTTTAGAATTTGTTGTTCAATTTCACGCGGAATTAACTAGAAACTAACACCAAGTTAGTTTACATATGAATATAGTAGTAGTATAGTAGCTAGCTGTTTGATTTAAAAGCAGTTGAAGCTAATTTAACTCACGGACTTTTGAACATTGAACGTGAGTTATGAGATTCGGTGGGATGGTGCCATAGACGGGACGAAGCATTTACACTTGTCAGCATTCAAGTTCAGAGAATTGAAGAGCTATATAACTATGTACCTAAAGACAGTAAATTCCTATTGTATTAATGACAGATGTAGAAAGTAGAAACTTTTAGTTAAAAAGCCATTTATTAATTAGGTACGTACACACTAAGAATTAACTCACTCCACTGGGTAGGGTAAACTATGATTTGTGTCAACATTCAATTTTGGTATGTCACTGCGACTCTTTTCTCCTAGCCCACAATCCAACTGCGTTGCATATACTCTATTTTTAGTCTCTAAATGATTGGCTTTTCCATGCAAACACTTAATAAAATTGACGGATTTTTGTGCATTGGCAAAATTTAATTCAGTCTAGGGCTTAGTTGATAAATATGTAAAACTTTCTCTCGTCACGTCACTCGCGCTAAATTGACAGGTTGATGATGAAACCATTGATTGCCTTTGGCAGGCCACTAGTCTGGACAGTCTACAAGAACAGACAGTTGACAGAAAGGAAATTGAACAATTGCCCAATTGCGATCGTCAGATACTTATTTTCGATGAATCATGTAGCGAGGTACCTTCTGCCGATGTACCTGCTTAATGTAGCACTTTCACAAGTAACCAGATTCAAACGCTGCATTAGGAGAGTGATAATAAACCTATTAAGTCCACAAAAATCCAGAAACATCCACTCTGTAATTACAAAGAGTATCGATGAACGTTTTGGGGCGAATCTAATAAAACTGGAGAAACAACCTCGTTTATAATTGTCTACTATTATGAACTAATCTCTCAAAAATGATTGGGGCGAGGTCAGACCCGACACAATATCTAAGCACTTCTTCTTCTGGCTCAGCTTGATCTGGATCTACTACAGAGAGATCATCTCTATGAAAATATCAATGTATTTATCGAACAGTAGCTAAACTTTAAAATTTTCGCGAGTTTTTCCGGGATTCCGTTGTGTCCGCTTTGGAGTCGGGTGTTGAGTGTCCGAGAGCAGAAAGCACAATAATGAAATGCGGAAGGATGGATGAGTAATAGATGGTTACATTTCTCGAGCAAATTGGAGACTGCAGAGGAAAGCCAGGGAAGAAACTGTGCTGGAACCCGGGTTTTGCCTGGTTTGCTGTGTTGCGTCTTGCCCTGCGTATCTATACTTTCCTTTCGCCTCCCTTCTTTTCGTGGCTGGAACTGTTATGTTTCCACTGGACTGGAACTGGTTTCTCCAGTAGAACAACGTATATGCGATGCACAAACACTCCGGAGGAGGATACTCACTTGTATTCAAATGCACACTCGGATTCCTACATATAATACCCGGACTGCAGGCAGTACAGAGAGCCTAGCAGTGTCTCGAGTGTGTGTGCCATGTGCATGTACTTGTGTTATGTCCCGACTTGTAATGTAGGTATGTGTGTGTTTGCTGGATCGTCAAATAGACAGAGAAGAGGAGGCAGGGAGAACTGTCGTCGGAATTGAATAGTCAACGAACCTCCACCACACTGGATCTCCACACTCAACTGAAGGCGAAAGCCAACTGAAGAGACTTTTGCTCCGCTAAACAAGAGCCCAACTTCGTCTGTTTTTCCCTTCCACATTCTCCCTTCAGACTTAGTTTCCCTAGTCCTCCTGCTGTACATTTGCTTGGACCTATTTCCCATCCATGCAGACACCATTCTTCTATGCTCACTCCCATCATCCGTCCAAAACCGTATATCTATATCCCATCTATATACTACCACCAGGAGATTAATGCATAATCTAATGTCATTCCTCACTTATACCTCTTATATCACATTTTTGACCCTTGACCTGCATGCACATAGGTAGATGCACCTTCAATGAATTATGATATTATAAAATGTTAAACATTTGTATATAAGCGAACGAGTATTGGTTTTCTATAAATTAGTGATTGGGCTAAAGTTCGTATAAGTCTTTGGTTCTACCCTCCTGCTCGGCAATCTGCACAGATCATGTAGCTAATGCAACTGCAACTATTACCTATGCTACATACCATACATAATATAAATCTAGTACATACAGCACAGTATGAATGAGTCGTTTGTCTGCCACATAAATTCAGCTATGTACAATTACTATCGGCACAGCCCCGAATTCAAAGCTAAAATCGGTCTTGAAAACATTTTTGCAAATTTCATAGCTAAAGTAAAGTAGCTTTCATAGCTATACTACTACTATATTCATATAGGAAGAAAGGGATACATCATAGACCCAACAATACGTTTTGAATTACGTAATGATAATCAAGCCCAACAAGTTCACGAAGAAAAAGTCAGTATATACCAAG
>JABASH010005409.1:0-12175 GCA_019776445.1 Tomocerus maximus | reverse complement strand
AACGCACCAGAATTCTTTTTTCTGTAGGGATTTTTTCTCAATCCCATACGAGAAATAAGTATTTTCTACATTCATCTGTACCTATCTACCCACTGGTCTTACATACTAATATCCAGTGCGCTAGGTTTTGCCAAAGTTAGCACATCTGTGTCATCCAGTCAAATGTATAGGAAGCGTAGAAAATTCAGCGGCTGTTTTTCTACTTCACTAAAAGTTTTTTTTTACTAAAGGCAAAAACTCCGTTACTTTTCGGGTCTAAAACTTTTGCCAACTCTAGCCTTTTTCTACTAACGCTTGGCTAACAAAGACTCTTCTCCCAGCAGTGCCGTTGCAGTTGATGAAATGAAATGTTTGCTTTGCTCAGCAAAGTAATATCGTTACATACAGTTACATTATTGAACTCGTAAAAATTGTAGGAAGACAAGCAGAGTCGTGTAGTAATATGGTAACCCAGTAGCAAATTGTATTTTCAGGAATCAATATTACTGAATCGAGCCAGTATTCCAAAGGCGTGAAGAAAGCAATAAAAATAAAACTCTAGGAGACTCTTCAAAAGTTTCCGTACAAAATTTCTTCGGTTTCGCTTCGATTTGTTTTATTAGTTCGACCACTATTGGTCTCCTGCTATATAGTCTTAAAAATATATATCCTATATCTGACATGGTAAGCAGGTATTATATGTACACGGAGGGGCTAACATAAATAGGACTAGAACTACAATGCATGATTGTACAAAAAGACTAGCCTTCCCACCGCCCTTTTGGGTTCGACCCAACAGATTTTCTCTGTTGTAATCTTTTTGTTTATTTACATGCAGTACGTGTGAGACTTTTGGTTTCATTCCAGTCCCTCCCTTTGCAGCCAGAATACAGGGTTAACATTAATTTAATATAAGGGAAACGGATCTTCTAGTACTACTCTACAGCTTGCAGCTATTTAGGAACTCCAACAGAAAATTATACTATTTGTCGCTACTTATATTATTAATTTGCCAATTCAAAAAAATTTCTTTCTACTACTAAATCGGAATACAGTACAATAGATAAGATATGACAATAAATTCCTTACATTCCTGTCTCTCAAAGAAGACCCAGTCGCATAATTTCTAAAGGTTTCAATGATTGATTGAATAAGATATTTGAAACCGACCTGTCAATTTGGGATAAGTTCTACATGAGACGATGTATAAATATTCTGTAGCTAATTACAGAGTGATACTTATTGTTATAATAATTATAAAGTGATGAGTCAACACAGGGTAAGTATTGTACTGTGCATATGTCAGCATGAAAGTACCGCGTCATAATAAGTAATGAAAACTACTAGTGACCCTGTACATGAGTAGGTAACCGCACCATAAGAGTTCACAGTGACATTCACATCACAGCTTACAATCAGATATTTACTTTGAATACCAAGTTGAGATTGTAAATAAAATGACAGAAGACAACAATGTATCTATTTTCGGTCCTCGTTTGTAAAGATTCTCTCCTCTTACGGATATACAAGACTGAATGCATTTTAAATGTCGTAGAAGATAACAACATGACATTTCCTCTCATCCTATTATTCGTTGTAGATACAAAATAGTTTCATGCTACATTGTCACGAATTTGGACGCATGTAGGTCTTGTAGGCACATTTTATTGTTCCTCAAAGCATTAGATATGTGATTTTGTTTTCACGGTTTGCTTTTTAGGATTAACAAAGACGTGGTAAATGAAATCATAGCTAAGAAATATTAGAGTAGGACAAGAAAGTCATAAAAATGCATTAACTAAACTAATGCAAATTGAGCAGGAATGTATCCTATTTGAAAGAAAATATAAATAATTCATGATTACTAAGTCCTAGAATGTAGGTTTACTTCGATTTCATCTGGGCAGCATGTAATTTAAAGTTTAAAATATTCCTCTGCAATACTAAATGTGGGGACTTGGTTTGTGATATTCTTCTCATTTTTTAATGCATGTGATTCCATTTACACTAATGCTCTAGCAAATGTACTAACATAAAGATAGTACTTTACTTACTACTACATGACTGGTTTTTTCCGTTGATGCTGTGGGAAAAAAATATAATAAATAAATTACAACGACTACTCAAACCACCCCATGTAGTTTCATGAATTTTTTAAAAACATTCTACTACTTTGTATATAAATTAATGGCTACCTCGGATGTGTGTTGTGTAATTTATTCATTTTGATTAGCATATTATGTAATCTGTACAAGGTATTAGTCGACAGGAGAAATCGTTTATGCATACATGCATGTGAGGCGTATGTCCACTTAAACAACCTATACCGCATGATATGAAATTCATGAACACTTTCGTAAAGACCTGTTCAATGCATACATGAAAGCGTATAATGACTATTACGTATTCTGTGAGGGACAATTGAATTTCTTCTTTCGGTCTCTACTGAGGTAATCTGTCATAAAGTGTAGACCAATGTCTATTGAGTACTATACACTGTTTAGTATTAGACTACGCACTCTTATCCTATCGTGTTCAGAGATATTTAAAATATTCCACAAGCTTATGTTTTTCCTTGATGAAACAAAGCAAACATAAATTCAATCTTTTTATTTATGTACTCCACTAATGACATAGTAATGCATGCCATTGGGGAAAAATGATCGTAGACTGTGACTCTCGCAGTGTTACTTGCATATGAAATAGCTAAACAACCTTCAAATGCATACCATCATTGACATTAAATTTTCTCTGAAAAAATACAAAGGCGGCATTTCAAAGGTAACCAGAGGAAATTTTGTTTCTTCAATATCATGAAGGAACGAATTGTAGTGTAATGTACAATTCTTCATCAATAAATGCATTCCTGACTCAAACAATGTCACATGTTATCCATTGTGCTACAACGTGGCGAAAAAATAAAGATGTGCCTAATGGTTTCATTTAAAGTTATATAATGGAACAATCCTTGCCATAATAATAAGCAATAGCGTTTCTTATTCCAAGTGAAACTAAGTAAAGTTTACGGACTCTTCTGCAGCAGCTAAGTTTAACGTTTGCACGCTTGTAATGTCTTTCTGGAAAGGTAAATTTTTTAGCACTAAATGCGTAACGATGTTTTGTAATTTTTGTCCCAAATAAGATTTATTGTCATGTCGCTTCATTACAGGTACAACACAAGACAGAAATACTTTTCTGACTTGTGCCTAGAAGCCTTGATTTACATAATAACAATTTATTCATATCCAAATTGTTTTCACAAACTATACAATCTACTATCAACTATTACTGATTATTACCCACCTAATATGAAATCTATATTTATATGCACCTCTTTAGCATTCTTATTCACCGGAAAATTATCTTTCCGAAAAAATTAACAGTTTGTACATAACTTACTAAATAATTTGTGGGCAACCACAATGTTTTCGTTGTCCACTTTCTGTTCATTAGTATTTTTAAGCTGCAGCTGCAGTCATCCTGTAGTCTCCAGTCCAACAAAATGCTAGCATCAGATAGGCAAAGAGATTAATGTCTTCTACAAAAAATATCAAAATGTACTTGTGTAGTCCAATAATTGATAATGAGGCGGTGTGGGCTTGTCTCGTCATCAAAGGTTGAATTTTGACTCGTCGGAGAATAAAGTATTCCTTTCTAATGAACTGGACAAGGAGAAGACATTTACAGAGCATGAATGTGTCTACTACTATATTAGTAATAGAGTTGAAGATAATGAGGCTTCCTCCGTAAATGGAATTGAAAGTCCATTAAAGCAGTTAAAAAATAAGAATCTTTCATGTAAAAATGTAAAGGAAGATTAGTAGACAAAGTTGTTTTTGTTTGGGGGCATGTTTATGTACTTAGGTATCATTGAGTACCTATAGTAGGGTATCAAGGAAAGCGTATTGAAGCATTTTTATACAAATAGTGCTATGAGCTGAACAGACTATTGCGTGTAATAGATACACATGGAAAGCTATACTTAGTGATTATTTTGAAAAGGGAGAACTTTTCTTTGATCGTATCTATCTTCAATTTTAACTTAATGCATTTAGAGTAAAAGCATAGACAAACCCTTCTGAATACAAATGGGCTTGATGCATGTACATAATTCAACTGTGCTTCTCTGTATTTCTACTTTTAGTGGTGAGAAAGGCTTGAGAAGAGAAGAAAACCTTGAGAGAGTGTTTAATTTTGATAATATTGCATTACAATGTAGAGTATATTAGATTAGATAAAATGACATTACATAAAATGTGGCATTCAATTGCTTTCTCGACAGAGAAATAGATTAGCATTGGTTCTGGTGTGCAAGCGTTGCTTTGCATGGTTGTATATTGTATTTCGGTATAAGTTGAGTTGAGAAACAAAAAGATACCTAGTATAAATGAATTGTAATAAAGTACAACAGGGTTGGTTGTCCTGGGTCGAATCTCCAGGATTGGCCTCAGCTTTGCCAAACTGATTTGAATAAAGGGCGTGAGTCAAATTCCATTTGGAAGAAAGGGATAGGCTCTCGCCCAAGAAACTTTTATGGCTGTCGAGCCTACAAAGCCAATGGGATATGGGCACAGCCGTAAAATCTCGAGAGCAGCATGCGGCAAGTGCTACTGCAGAGAGAACTCGACGGACGAGACGAACCACAACGCACAGAAAGATACTTACATATCAGAGAGATACCACTCATACACCAAGTCCTCACTGCTCATATAACTCTCACATACATACACGTAACGTCACTGCTGCTGGATTCTTTATTCACAATTACAACAAACAGCAGAGTCAAGCTGGCTGTATTCAAAGAGTGCTTCTTGCCCAAACTGACAGACTCTGAGTGAGTGTAGGGAGCACTAGGATTAGTTTTTCTGTTTGTACATATACCATACAACATATTATTATATCTTCATGATGTGTGTGATCCTACATGTGCACATACAAGTCCAACGTTCATGCTTTTTGTACTTATTTTCATTTTCAGTCCAGTAGTACACTGTACAGCACAGTTGTACTCAAGTACTTCGTCTTGATGATGCACCTATATAGCAAGATCATTACGTAATGTACACAGATGTACATGCTATACTTTATATCATATTATGTGCATATGTAATCTAATATCATTATTAACTTTATATAATTTTCTGAATTATCTGTATATGTATGCACATGTGAGAGATGAGAGTAGTCTTTTTATTATTGGTGTCAGCAGGTCTGTTCACTATACAGAATGTGCTCATTTCATGATGAGATTTATGTGCTCTGTATATCTCCATCCTTCACTAACGATAAGAAAGATGATAAATTACATTGTCAGGTCCAATGTATACAAACTTAATGTGACGCTCTAGATTCTTCTGGTGGGTATTTGATGTTAATGTCGCTACCCAATAACAAAAAGTGGATCTTTTACCATTGCATAGATGCATGCTGGGTTGTGCATACGATATGAATACCTACTATTTTATACTGTTATAAATGCACGTTATAACTTATACACGATTACAGCATAGCACCTCAGTGACTAAAGATACTTTGGTGGTGGATTTTTTTTCCATTTACAATGCTTAAATGTACTAATTCTCTATCTTCTATTTGGAGAAGTGAGTTTGTCTGTTACTTCTGTAACCACGATTGCGCGGTACGAAGAAAGTCAGCGATGCAATTTTGCCCTACACGCCCCTACACATCATTATACTTAACAACTTGAACCTTGCGATAAAGTGAAACTAAATTTTGTAATATACTGGCGCTAATTTTTAAATAGGAGCAATGTGGATGTGGAATGTGGAATACACCCAAAGAAATAAATTTATTCTATGGTAGTAGGCTAGAAGAAGGATGCTGCTAGTGGACCTGTGATTGCATGTAGCTCCGATAATAACGATGGCAGCATTGGCTGCGGATATGATATGTATCTAGATTTATCCATGAAATCACAGTGATATTCTACATGTATACAACCCTTTGAACATCCAATACGAATGGGTGACTAATTATTCGTTTGCATTAGAAATATTTATGATGAAATATATTTTCTACAAAACGAAATGAATTTATTTAAAAGGTTATATAAAGTCATCCAAAGTTATCTAAAGTCATCTAAAGTTATCTAAAGTCATCTAAAGTTATCTAAAGTCATCTAAAGTTATCTAAAGTCATCCAAAGTTATATCCAAAGTTATCCAAAGTCATCTAAAGTTATATCCAAAGTTATCCAAAGTCACTCAAAGTCATCTAAAACCATCCAAAGTCATCTAAAATCATCCAAAGTTAGCTAAAATCATCCAAAGTCATCTAAAATCATCCAAAGTTATCCAAAGTCACCCAAACCCCAAACCAGCATATATCTTAGTATTATTACTTCAAATTTATAGATTAGTCGAAACCTCCTTTGCATTATCGGAATCATCTCTCATAATTGTCAAAATTCAGTTGACGAATTCTCCGCCAAACCTCCAGCTAAAACAGGCTAAATTAATATTGGATGAGCTTGCTCAAACCGCTACTGCCTTGCCGATATTTGAATTTCAAATCGCTACCTTACTGGGACGGGGTTGTACTTTATTAATAGAAATAATTAATGGTGTCTGAACTTAAGGATAAAATTCAGTATTTTTTGAGAATTAAAGAGGGAGTAGGTACGACGAACTTAACCTTCACTTTATTTTCCCATTGAGCATACGTGGTGCGACTTCGCATCAACAATATGCGATGATTAAAACCTTTCATAGGGATTTAACACGGTGTTGCGCGGCTAATGTAGCCTCCTGTATCTGAAGAACAGGAAGTGGCACAGACAAGTAGCATACACCATTCGAAAGACCGTTCAAAGTTTCAGCGCTGAGGGAACGTTGATCAACATCTCTTGATATTAAGTGGTTCAAAAAAATCACTGAAAATAGAAAGCGGAAAAATGTGTATCTCCGGGACTTTGCCCTATAGATCTCTGTAACTGGAAGTAGTGTGGCCAAGCAAAATACACCATCTGAAAGACCATATTTTTAACATAAATAAGAGAAGTTTGGTAAAGATTATTTTAAGTTAAGGGGATCCAAAAAATTGTTGACCTACCTGACCTGACCAGCCGGCTTTCTGGAATTTTCCTGTCCACAAAAATTTTTAAATGAAGCTTTCAGGATACGTCTTTAGAATTGTTTTAAGGATTTTTCCACAAATTTCCTTGCATTCGGAGTTTGTCAAATGGGCATTTTCCATTTTCAGGGATTTTTTTTATTCAGTTGGTATCAAGTGATGTTGATCAAAGTCACTTGCCTGTACTACTTACCGATCTTCAGATACTGGGGGCTACGTTAGCCTTGCAACACCGTGTTAAATCCATATGAAAGGTTTTACGCTCCGCATACTGTATTGTCCCACGCATGAATGTGATTTGGGAAACGTACAGACCTCAGAAATATTGAAAAGCGGATTGTTAGATTTCAAAATAAATTGTTTTTAACCTAGGTTTAAGTTTCATTTTACTTAATTTAATTTAGTTCATCTCCCTCAATAAATCCACCCTAAAATTATTCCAACGATATTCATAGATTTTGAATTTTATAATCTACTAGGGCCCCCAATACTGTTTAGAATTTCAAAAGGCTTAGGCACCAGTATTTGGTTTAATTTCGAAAGATGCAACCCAGAGTAGAGTTTATTGTTTTATGCATTGCAATTTGCACATTTCATTAAATAATGGTAGAATCTAAATGTAATAATAATAGAACAATTAAACTCACTATTAAACTATCAACAGTCACTTCAATTGTGAATGCCTTCAAGATGCATACAATATCTGTATTCGGTAGGGTAAGTACTAGATACGCTTACAAGATTGATTGTGTATCAATAATTCAATGAATTTCCTCTCGGTGTATTTAAGTTTAGATTACAAATAAATTAACATGAAGTTAGCAAGCCTATTATTATGGAGTTTTATAGAAGTCCCACTAAAGGAATAGAATATTCCCTACATTTTGCAACATCTACTACTAAAACTACTTCCTCATTTTTCGCTATCTAAACTAAATAGCAATAAACATTGGCACCGGCACGGCAATAGAATTGAAAAATTGTTTTGTCTTCCAGGATCATTAGCCCTATTTTCTATTCCGCACTCTTGTTATTCTGAATAAGCACTACGTATCCGTGCTTCGAAGACACAATGCACCTACAACTTTCTCCGATTTGAATTTGCTATATATTTACCAACCGTCTGACAATTGAATTATTACTATTTAGTTACGTTAATAGAACTACAGATAATTAATATCAATAATATAGGTAATAAATAAATATAACTTAAATTTACACTCGCTACTGATACACAATTTCTAAATGAAATAACTTTTTCTAAAAGCAGTTATTTTTGTAAGAAGGGTACATGTCCGTATAAGTACTCCTGCTACTTCTTTAATGTGTGCAATACTTAGTATATACTTAGATACTTAAAATACCTATGTATTAATTTACATATTAAAGTTGCCTACTTAAAATGACGCTTAGTCGGCTTAGTATGACATTCAATGAAGTCAGTTTACTAAAGATGCAGGAGATCAGTTACTACTACATTATTCGTCTGTAAGTATATTAGACCTACTGTTCATGTTCTTTAAGTCATTCAGTAGAGTTGTTTATCATAAAACGAGCGTGAGGTATATTGTTTTACGATGCACACTCAAGTCATAAATGCTGTGTGGTCAGGATCGGGATACGAGCAAAGCTTCACTTTAGCTTTCAGTTTTACTCACACGTATTATTCTGTAGTATACTTCTATTACACATTGTGTGTCTATACATGTGTCTATACAAAGTGATGTCGG
This sequence comes from Tomocerus maximus, assembly GCA_019776445.1. Lineage (NCBI taxonomy): Eukaryota > Metazoa > Arthropoda > Collembola > Entomobryomorpha > Tomoceridae > Tomocerus > Tomocerus maximus. Next base: position 3,375 of record JABASH010005409.1, on the reverse strand, counting down.
TACAATTTAATATACCTACCTACAAGGAATTATAAATCATTTAAACAAGTATTTTTGTACATCCTCAGCATTTGAGGCACGTAGAGTTAAGCAAGGATTATTCAACCAAAGCTCAGTTTTAGCCTCGCATCCTGATCTGCAGTGCTGCTCGGAGCTTGCTTAGTAATCTTCAAGTAACTTTCGTCTCGGATTTCGAGAATGGCCTGTAGAGGGGAATAAAGAGGATTGAACCGGCCGGCAATGTTTAAAGCAATTTACATTTAGATAATCTCCAGCATGTGCATTTTTCTCAGTACTACATAATATTTATGTATTATTTAATAGTAAGAGTTTTGGTGTATTCTTATCGTTCTGCAGACATTTTGTGCTATGCTTTGATTCTTAGAGTTAATTTGAAGCTTGAGGACTTGAATTATAGAATACTTGATAGTGTATTAAGTAGGTAAATCAGATTCATTCACAAAAGTTATTATGATAATAAAGTAAAATACACACGAGGAAAATTACGCACGACAATTGTTTTTCTTCTTTTAGTTGCTAGCTTTTATTTCAAGACCTAATTTCAATTCTCATACTTGTTTCCAGATTCATATATTGTGTCATTTACATAAAGACCTGTAGGAAAGTATTTTAGTACATCACATGTAATTTTAATGCTAATGCTATATGATATATTGTACGTATAATATTTAAAAACTCACTAACACATGTTTTAGATTAATCAAAGACATTAAAATTTCAATGTCAGTATGATAGCATTGACTGTATTGAGGACTACAACATTTGACTGCTGGCCTGCAAAAAATGAAAAATGTCTTAGGGACTAGTAGTTTTCCATTTTCAGATTAAGCTTTCTTTCCATCTAACGAAATTTGATACCTAAGAGACAAGGTTAAGCATAGTCCCAAGTTATTGTGGAGGAAAATAGTTGCAACCAGTTAGTTTGTCGGTTTGGTATAGCTAAGTAAGATGACAGCAGAAAATGCTGTAGAACAGTACTAAAGCACGAATTAGGAAATATTGAAGATCACACCCAAGCTGAAAGTAGTCGGCCGATGACATTTGCCACCCAGAATGGTGCGAGATGTAAATGTATGGATGCCTAGCTGATATATTAGACTAATGAATAAGTTTAAGGATTGTTTTGCTGGCTGTGACATTTGAAATTCCTGTATTACAATTGCAATGAAATGTTGATTTAGTGCTATAATATTACAGTGTACATTGCTACTGCATTGTGACGGTTGTTTGACTGAGAAAAATGTCTGTGTGCAAGTACTTTAGTGAAGGAGCATTAATTTGGAGTAAACAATGTAGTAGGCGATCTTGGAGAGTTGATAAAAAAGGCTGAGAAAAGTGAGCATGTTTGTAAGTTTTCAAGTATTGTGTTGCGGAATGTGATTTTAAGGAACCTTGATTGATAAGTATCCTTAGTATGGAATGAGAATGGAAAGCGAATGTCGAAGTGGTGCAGTAAAGTATGCGAGGTTTTCTTTTTGCTGATTGTCGGTAAGAGATTATGATGTAGCTGACACGGCGAGAAAAAACTTATTGTTCGTATTCTAACAAGGCTCTTTAACACTTACGCATTATAATATCTGAGAACAACGTGGTACAAGAGTAGAAACTGCGGCAGCCGTCACCACTCACTCACTCGACTCCGTTTGACATGGCTGGAATTGACTGGACTTGATTTGGATCCTTGTAGAAACATATCTACCTAATGTAAAAGCTGTGCTTGTGAGAGTGAGGTGAATGCAAATCAGGTAGCTGAGAGTTATTTACAGAGTCGCAAATTCTTTAATCTCGAGATAAGAATCAAGTTAATCTTGGTGGCGAGGTTATCATTATTTATCATTAGCTAGGAATCGCAGAGGTTGGCTTTGGCTGGTCACCCGGGCGTCCCACACCACACACATTCAATGTTTAACTAAATAGCTCAAGTACAGAACGGTGTAAGTTTTACAATTAATGACTTGGTTTGGTTGGTGAGTGAGCTGATTCTCATAGCTCAGCAGGTAAGCTTGTAATGCTGGATATGCTCGTGACTCCATGAGTTGCTCGCTCACTTGTTTCCTATTTACATTTCTAATGTATTTCACTTTTGCATGCCACACCTGAGTTAGCGTACCACCTGCTCTGTTTCTACATTACACTCGTTTCCCTTCCCCACTCGTCCTACAGCTATGCTAATACCTCGCTCTCTGTAAACTTCTGTTCTGCTCTGACTGAGTGAAAACTTGATAAAATTCCGCCAGATTTTTTCTTCCCAACCGAATTCTTACTTAATAGAATTCTGCCATGCTAACTTGCCTTATGAACTGATATGTAAATGTTCATGAGCGAGAATTTCGAAATAAACTACCAACGCCAACGTAGCTTTCTATCCACAGAGTCATGCATGACCTCTTAGTACAAAATCTCCAGATTGTTAAACTTTTCGAATACTTCTACATCCACAAAACATACAAAAACCATTTGCTTTTCTATTTAGAAATCCATACCATGCCTTCTTGTATTAGTAAACTATGTTGATCACTTCAGAACGTTACCTCTATGCATTATGCTCCCGTGTGACTATTGGTGATTTTTTCCTTTAACTCTCTGAACTGTTGGTGTGGCAGGATTTGACATGTCCTTAGATGAAAGTACGTCGGTTGTAGTGTTAAGGGTGTACATTGTCCTTTTTATATTGTGTTGTGGTTTGTTGTGGAGCACCCAAGTCTCCTTGCCTTAAATAACAGTATGGGATGTCAATTTGTGTCAAGTTATGTCATGTCATGTAACTTTAAGTAGTGTAATGTAATGTAATCAGGCTTTCTTAGGTTCTTTAACGATCTATTTATTTCTATGCTCCATTTCCCAGCTGTTTGCTTCCTTCTCTTCGCTTTGAGTTATGGATCTGCAGCTTCACCGGGGGTCATGTTTCATTCTCGTACTTTTCATATCCATTCCATGTTTGGAGAATGTTTGCGATCATATATCATGAGAAACAACTTGTGCAACCAAAGGATACTATTTTCCTTCCAGTAGGACCCAGTCTCACTTCTCTGACCAGGCTTTTTAATAATATGTGACGTAAAATGCATCGTCTTTTTATCGAATTTTACATGTGGATGGCAGTATACGATAAATGCATGCTATGATATTAATATGAGCTGAAAGTAGCTGGGTGAACTCTATTTTAAACATTAGTAATCTTGTAACTGGGTGTAATCAAAATTGCCATTAGCACAGCACTTGTCAATACTTGGAAATAAATTCGAGATTAAACTAATCAAAATTTTGTTATACAATATCATTCGCCTGATCCTGATACACCAACCATTATTGCATTTAGTGATTATTATATTGTAACCCCCTTAGACAATACCT
>JABASH010005408.1:0-12179 GCA_019776445.1 Tomocerus maximus | reverse complement strand
TTTCTAATAAATTCGAATAATTTCTAATAAATTCGAATAGTTTCTAATAAATTCGAATAGTTTCTAATAAATTCGAATAGTTTCTAATAAATTCTAATAATTGAAAATGGCAAAAACGGTAAAAATTAGTTTTGTTTTCCTACAGAGTGATGAACAAAACTAACCGCTGAAATATGAAATAACTTATCAGCCGGCAATTGCTTGTTACAAATACGCTGTTTAACTTAATGTGTTCTCCACAAAGTCTTAGTCCACTAATGAATTTGAATCGCTCATTTATTTATGCCATAAAATACTAAATGGATAACAGGGCAAATAAAATTAATTAACACAATATTAATGTGCAAAGACCATTTATAATTAGTTTAAAATGTATTTGTGATACCACATTTACATTTGATGCGTAAATACATTAAAAAATAAATTACGGCATGCCGCAAAATATCAAATGCCGTAAATTGAATTTACGGCACACTCGACACCTTGAGGTGTACATGGGACAAATCTTTAGGCAAAAGCCAGATATTTTTCAGTGTACCGGTTTATGAGTTACGACCAAAAAGATGAAAAAATAAAATTTTGTTGTATTCAACTCAATGAAAATTGGTCGAGTTCATAGCAAGTTCCGCTAGATGCTTCGTGGAGGGGCTGACGCACGTAAATTAAATTACACCATGTCATGTTCATGTCCTCGTTGCCTTTCTCCCAATCCTCTCAAGGAAGCCAAGTATTTCCAATACGCTCCGACAACGATGCACAGGTCAATGTCTGACTAATCCCGACCCTTGATTTCGAAACTCTGCCATGTCATGTAGAAAGCATAAAAATCAGAATACCGATCTTGCCCGGATAATAATATAGCATTTGTACCTTTACTCTTCCTCTGCGGACTAAATTCAATTCATCTCAATGATTATGATTACTGAGCAGAGAAATGTGCAATTGAATTAAGCAGAGGGCAATTCGATTCTTTCGGACTTGTCTCCATTATACTAATTTATACTTTTGAATTGAAAAACCGAAAATAGTCCTGTGAAGTCTGTTTCGGTGTATGCTTGTCATAAATGTTGCCCCTGATGTAGATGTGACAGTAAAATGCAATTCTGTTATTTATTACGAATTTCATTCTCTTGAGCGGTGAAAGTAGTAAATATATGTAGATGACTGACAAAGAGACTCGACAGGACTCAGTACCTACTTCTAATTTTAGAAGTGCATGGGTATTCCAAATTAATTTTTGCGGTTGGTCGGTGGAGTCAGTAAATTCCGTTGAGTTAGCCCCTCCTACTCTGCCCGCAGAAGATATAACATCAAAATATATTTCTGGTGTAGTAAGCATTGTAATAGTTTCTTTTTTGGTTTTGTGAAACGTTCATTGAGTCTTTGTGCTGTGTCTGTGGTCGTGTAGAGTGAAGTTGGTGAGTGGGATAACGAGAAGAGGGATCTGAGTGAGGGAAGCCAGAAATTCGCGAACAGTTCGCAATCACATAAATTAATTGCCAACTTCCAAGGAACCCGGTGAAAGAGCATTTTAATTAAATGAGTGTCAAGTGAGTAATGGGCAGCTTATGCCGTCAACTCAATCTATATAGTCACTCACACATCTCACACATACCGTATTCCCTCCACTCACTCCCATTAGAGTCGTTTAGACTTTCATTCCCATGATATTCCAGCAGCCATATCATCACTCACACGCAGGCAGGAGATTTCTGAATACTGCCAACGTTCGTGTCCTTCTTGTGTGCGGCAAATGTCGTAAGTTCGAAAGTGGATTGGTAGAATGCAAAAACAATTTGTTCGAATATCGAATGCAAAAACAATTTGTTCGAATACCGAATGCAAAATGTTCGAACGCCATTTGTTAGACAGACTTCATGTCTAAACCTTCCATTAAGTATAACAGAAAAACTTATGCTATTGCACTATCGAAACTACTGCGTTGGATAGCTGACCTGATTACACTCAGAAACATAAAACATTAACAGAGCCTTGATAATTTCCATTTTACTACTTTGCAATCGGTATATTTGAACATTCTGCTTTACCATTCTACCAATTTGCATTCGGTATTCCAACATTTGCTATTGCATTCTATCAAAATGTATTATATCTAATTTTGCCCTAAAACACCATTCGAACAAACGACTTTCGAAGAATTAACCTACAACTACAACCGTCGTTCTATACACAAACTACATAGCTAAAGCAAGCTTATTACTCATTTTGAGCGCACATTTGTCATTGTTGTCATGTCCCTCAGTTGATACACTATGAACAAAATTCAAGATGTATATATTCAGTGCGCAACTGCAGTGGTCATATGATTAACCTATTTTGCCTTGTAATTTTCTCCATTTGCTGTCACTTTCCAAAGTACATAGCAAGAAATGGATGAATTTGCATTCTTACCTATCGGTATATAAAAAGCTTTTTGTTCTTTGACCATTGCAGTGTGCCACTTGAGCGTCTTAGAGTGAGGATGCAGATCGACAGAGTGGGAAAATTCAATTTTTGTTGACTATAACTCTATAGACATTCTTGTCTGTCTCTCCCTCGGAGGACCATTAAATACGGGACACGGCATTCGTTTCATAACTCAGCTTCCATTTATAAGTCTTACGTAAGGGAATACGGTGTGCACAGACGGTTTTTAAGGTTTGTTAGTATGTACCGTTATAGTGGGGCAATATATTAATAGCCCTTTCCAATTTTGAACAACAGAACAATTTGGAGTTGAATAGTGCAGATGAATAATTAGATACTATTTAGCTATTTAACTGATGTTCTTGACTCTTGCCAGATGCTCAACTTGACTTTCACTCCGTCTCTGCACAAGACAAATCATTCCCTCCCTAGCTCCATCCATACCAGGGACTCTCCCATTTCCTTGAAAACATACAAATATCTCCACAATAAGTAATCCTTAAGCAGCACTAACTAAACTGCAATGCAATACAATACTACAAAAAGGGTCCATTCCACCAACAACGTAGAAACTGACAAGGTAATCACTCTACAATTCCTCTCAGCCAAACACCACATCTTTTGGCTAATTTCGGGATGCTGGAACCTATGACGAAAGTCCTCTGCCATGGACAAAAATTATAAATTTTGGAGTTAAACAAACAATGGAGAGTTAAAATAATATTCTTTATTTTGGACTCAAAATGTTTCCCTTTTAAGCAGTGACTAAAAATGAAAGTCTGCCTCTCTACTGATAATATGTTCCCGGAAATAGTGAATTCTCTTGCATGTTAAACTTAATTCCACGAAAAATAAAACTTTGTTTCACATTTCTGTACAGAAAAGTTGTGACGGAAGTCAAGTTGGCAAATAAATAAAATAGTGTACATACTAATAGTGTATTGGTTAAAGATTGGAATGACACGTCGGAGAGTCCGTCCCACATCTTGGACGGTGTCGTTGAGACGAGGATATGAAAGCGTTGGCATTTAATAGCAAGCACTTTATTTTATTTTTTAAGATTAGGAAGTTTATTTGGCATATTCCCGGAGGGATAAATGGAGGAGTAAAGTGTAGTCGTCTACGATGGGGAGAACTTTGGGTCGTTTTTCCACAATTATGTTATTGTCTGGCTGTGCTTCATTTAACTCAAGTGCCCAGACATGCTCCGTCTCCAAATGTACTATTTACGACAACTTTTTGAATTGCCAACTAGCTATGTAAATACCCACTTGTTTTTGTACGTGTTCTCCACCAGCATCCACCGACATCCACAACTCGAACTCAAACTCTACGTTACTCCCTATAAATGTCTATTGCCAGTCCATGGGAAAGTACCGGCCTGATAAGCTACGTACAGCCGGTATCCGTATAATATCTGCCTCTAGGTGCAGTGTAGGTTAGGAATCTCTACTATAGGTAGCTATGATAATCACAACTGACCTCTTAGTGCGGGCGGGCACTATACTACCCGAACAACAATACTTGATGCACTCACCTACATATGCATCACCTAGTTCTCGATAATACCCGCTCCTAGAATAAGTGTATTTATGCAGCACAAAGGCTAAGGTAATATTAGTATTATTATGGCGGATGTGTATACTACAGAAGCCATCTACTTTACGGTTAGATAAATTCAGATGCCTGAGTGAAGACATTCTTCTACAGACACTACAGAGGGGCACAAATATAAGTAACCGTTGAATTCCTATTTCATCTGTTCTCAAAGTAAAACGACGGCGCAAAAATAAAGGCTGTACAGTATTCAGAAATTCTGGTCTGGACCAAGTTAGACTGTTAGTGCTGATTCTCTGTTGACAATAAAAGTAGTGTCCCGGACAACTGTAAGAGTTAATCGGATGAGTCTGACCCTCGTTTTGGCGTCATGGGATTGGTGGATTCAAATTCAGATTAGCCAATGAAATTGCAGATTTCCATGACACAATTACTTTCATAACTTCCGTATGATGTTTAGTAGAAAGCAAATTACGAAGATTAAACCTGAAAAATATAAAAAAACGAATAAGTAAATCAAAATGCATACACAGTTCAGGTACAGTAAATCTTAAATTAAATATTAAACTTACAAGGTATTAATACAATGGCAGCAGAGAGGTTATGCAAAATGTTCCCTAAACTTCCTTTTGGTGCGGGGCACAATGACGACGTCCTTATGGAAAAGTATGCCAAAACCGGATCATCTTTAGGTAAGGTGGCTGAGCACCCACCTTCAAGGAACAAAAATTGACCTTTTTTACCTCGAATTGCCCCATTTGCACGTAAAGTACATTGCAAAAAAGGCAAAAAAGGTACCTGTTTAAAAAAAGGTTGCCTTTTTACCTTTTAGATAAAAAAGGTATACCTTGCCCACCTTCATCATTATCAGAGATAAAATAAAAACATCCTGCCTTCACACAATACAATCATCGCAGCTATTAGGGCGGCAATTTCCAGCTTAATATTTGCATATTATTGCGAAGTTGTCGCAATAAAATACCTTAAAATTACCCCAGCGGGTCACCTATGAAATTGTGTCATGGAAATCTGCAATTTCTTTGGCTAATCTGAATTTGGATCCACCAATCCGATGACAGCAAAACGCAGATCAAAGTGCATCTGATTATCTCTTGATCTTATTTAAACTATTTTTCTGTCTCAGAAGTCGTAGAGATGTAAAGAATGGTATTTTAGAGTCATACTGTATGTGGAGCAGTTTTGGTATTTATCAGACAGATTTCGTCTCTGTCGATAGTGAGATAGTTTTAATAATAGTGAGTCAAGTAGAAGTAGTAGATGAACTTGGTTGGCTGAGTATAAATGAGAAAATATTTAGGAATGGGTAAAAGAAAAGTGTTTTGGACGGGAGAATAAGAGTGGCAATGGATGGAATCAGAAGACATTATTAGTAGTATGTATGTATGTGTATGTGTGTAGTGGATGAGGACGAGGAGGATAAAGTGGATGGATGGAGCAGTGAGTGTAATACAATAAGTAGGAACAAGGGATGTGAAACTGGAACCGGCTTTGTCTGTGTAGTTGTAGAAATTTGATTAGGATTTTAGGGCAGATAGCAAACATTCTCCAACTAAATTCTAAAAGTATGTATAAGATTTCTTTGGATCCCTTAATGTGACCCAAGGGGATTTTCACTTCTCAAAGAACAACTATCTCCTCTAACATAACATCCTTTGCATCTCCCGACTTCTCTAATGCAATCCCCTCCCATGTAGCCCGCCCGTCAGAAAAGAAAACACACACAACCTCTCATCTCAGCACAATCCTTCCAAAAATAGCGCTTATACCTACACTAATGTAATTATAGTATTATGGAGGTAATCATATTCTTCTTTCTGCACACAATAGCCCTCTACCACATCCACATCTACAGGGTCTTCATTCATTCCTCCATAATAATGTAACTCTATATACAAAAGCACATATTTATATATATTTATATATAAGCAAACATTAGAACCACAAAGAGTATGCGGTTTCTCGTCCAGCCACGGATTGTATCCTTTTTAGCATTTATGGTCACCCACATGCAACCAATTCCTACAAAAGTATCTTAAAAACCCACCCCATTTTCAAATGTCTCAGTTTTTCGTAGCCCAAACTTTTAATTTAGATTACTATTCACACAAACCCACGTTTAGGTTTGACTCTTTTGAAAGGTCCATATCCATAATACCATTTTGTACATCTTTTCGTAGTGCATTGGTATGTGGAGATATTATATAGTTAAGGAAAACCCTGTACACTCTCCGACTTCAATTAAGCCCTATCGTCCCTGACAAAAAACCGGTTTCTACTGCTTTTGTCCCACACAGCCAGTTCCTAAATCATTCCGCCGCTACGTACAATCAAATCACAGTAGACAGGAAAGTAAATATTGTACAGCTACACTTGCACTTTCGCCACTACCCACCCGTATCTCTCCAATTTACCTCCCCCCACAATTTGCATACATGCTTACTTCCAAACCTTTCACATACCTTTAAGCACTTTTAAAAGCAGTTCAATGTAGCCACTTTCCCCAGCTTAAAGCTTAACTACAACACTCTTTACTGTACTGAACACGGCAATCACGAGACGCCTCGTTGGATAAGCCGCTCTTTAAATTGTACAGAATATTGTACTGAGATTTTCGTTGCATTTTATTTATAATCGCTGGAATTCCAGCATAGATTGAAAACTAGCAAATATTACAATATAAATATGTCAGGTTTTAAAGCAAAGCGCTTTAAAATGGAAAAAATTGTAGGAAATTGTCCAAAAGTGGTAACCGCTAGCTGATTTATTTTTTTTCTGTTCATATTTTGAGATTTGGATTGAACTTTACTGGCAATCTTTAAAGAGTTCAAGGGTTTTCAATAATTTGTAGTAAATCAGAACTTAAAAATTGGCGATTGAACATGAAATACAATTTTTGCCAGAAAAGAATTATTTGTATAACAATTGTTCGGGATTTACTACAAAGTGCATACAGACAGATACGACAGTTAAGGTTAGCCTAACAAATAACATGTAGGTATATTTTTATTAGTATCATTAGGTTAGTTTTTAAAAGAACACTGACCCTCCCCTTACTGTATTCATTTTGTAAAAACCCACAATTTTTCAACATCTAAGAACCCCTGGGTGTACTTTTGGTCTAAAATTGTAATTGCACATAAGAATGTCTTAAAGTCGAGGAATTGAGTATAAATATTGCATAGCCATGCAGAAATGCAGTTCCCTCCGTATAGACACAAGAGATAAGGAGATTTGGCCTATTGTCAAGTAAACAACGTTATAGGGTACAGCGGTATGTGTAGATGAGGCACTCTTTGGAAGTTCGCATTCAGATGATGTCGGGTACTGCTGCAGTGCTTGGTTGGTGTATCTGTAATTGCAAACTGTCAGCGTGGTTAGGTTATCGAAAGTATTGATGGAAAAAGTTGGTAGGAAGGAATCACGGCCATTTAATCAAAAACAATCGGGTCAGAGTTCCAGGGGCATCGTTGATCATCTGAATGAGACGAATCTTGCGATTAGTTCCAAGTGAAGATGGTTGATCGTTCCTTGCCAAGACCAAGACGAATGGAATCTCCAGTCACAACTGCCACTTTATATAAATAATAATATGGCCAGAGAGTATACTTTATGACAAGCAAATGATTCTTCTCTGCCTAGCCTCGTATAAATAATATAAGAGAGCACACCAAAACGTCCAGAATATGCTAAAATTATATATCAAAATACAATAGATCATATAATGTTAGTACAATGTGCCATATCGTCAGAGATATTCCCAAGAGAACCTCACTCACGATGTCCAGTCCGTCCCAATTATGTCCTTTTAGTTGAAACCCGGCTACGATTGCTCAGAACTAAATAAACTTTCCCAACTCCAGTTTTTTCACAGCTAAGTTCTATAAATTAAAAATAAGCGAAGCATATATTATATATCAACAAGCCGAAGGTGGTGTTTAATATCAAAATGATCAATTTTAGCCAGACGAATCGCATTGTATTTGAAATTATAGGAATGTCTGAATGCGAAAAGTGTCCACAAACAATCTCGAAATATTCCGATTCAGTTAACTAATCGTGTGGAGACTTTCTAGGGATAGGAATACCTGTCTTTATAATAATTTTAGATTTCGGAAAATGGATACCTAGTTAAAATTGTAGTTAGAGCATTTTGAAAGATGGGCGATGATATGTTCTTGAGAGTGGTTTGGAGTACAGTAAGCACTGGATGTAGCCGATGAGATGATGATGGGCTGGACAGGCAGAGTGATAGAATAGCGGGCATCAATAGGAGTTGGTTGGAGAGAGTGTGGATGGTCGGGAGAAGATTCTTGTGGATGGAGTGAGTGGAGCTGAAGGAAGTGCTGCTGAGATTTATGGCGAATTCGATAAGAAAAACGAATGCGGAGAGGAAAGAAGAGAGGAGGACAGGAGAGACAGACCATCACATCCATTTCCACCCGAGAATTTCGAACCATCTTCATTTCATGGAAAAGTAAAGGCACTATCGCTCCCATTATGCTTTAGATCCCTTTGCTTTGCATCCACACGGACTACAGAATCAAAGGCAAAGAACTCCACACAAGAAACTCACCGTAAAGTCAACTTTCAACACTCACTCCTGCCTCTAACCCCATTACAATCTTGTCTGCAAGGCGTTAAGGGGCCGCTTGCCAATTCCAGTGTTGAGAAACCTGCCCAGCAAACCCTTATGCCCATACCGAAATTGAAAAACATGTCCACGAGCACACACGGTCTCAAAGCCACGGTTCCTTTATCTCACAATAAAGATTTGGCTTATATTTATTTAGTCAGATCGTTTTTTGGAATTCGGATTAATTTTAAATATAAATAGAAACACCTAGACATCAGATACTCTATTCTGCAAACTGGAAGTTTTGTTTCAGTAAGACTCATTCATGGTTCCCTGATGCAGCTCCAATCCCAAAATTTTAAAAACAGCAACCTCAAGATTTCTGGAAAATTTTGGGGTTGGGCTGTACATAGGTTCCAACTTGGAACTGCGTTTGGGGAGGTGTGACCCATTTTGAGTAGTGTTTGATGCTTGAAAAACCTTTTAAATAGTAAGGGCTTCATTTATAATCGGTGCTCAAAATAAAGAAATCTGCTTTCAAGCCTTCTTTCTTTATACTTGCAATTAAAATTTTTGGGGGAGGAGAAGAAGAAAGATTACATAGAAATGAAGATTTGCTCAAGTGATACGGTGATAGGGCAGGGCACGTTAGAAATAATTTAATTATCTTCTATATTATCTTGCTTGCTGGCCTATATTAGTATGATCATTCGAAATCTTGGCATCTCTTTGTTATCTGCTTCTCAGATCCCTTTCTTGTGGCTCAAGATCTGTAACTCACAGCAAAAAGTGTATTTTGTAAAGACGTTTGTACGGATTTAGTTAGAGAGTAAAGAGAGACGGGGAGATGTAAGGGAATACGTTGTTTCGGTACCAAGAGAATCGACATTAGTCCACATCCATTGGTTCATGACTCGCATTCCCTCTCTTCTTTGCAGTTTGTTGTAGCTTTGCTTTGACTTGACTGAGAACTACTCTATAATAAATAGTAAGGAATATCTGGGATCAAAGTGTTGTGCTGTCCAAGATATTCTTCACCGCCCCGTCCATTCACTTCCTTTGAAACAGATACATGCATAGCAAATCTTGATGAACAGGATCTTCCATTCTGCAGGCAGATTCATAATATCTTTTCTCCATCCTCTACGACTCCCTCTCTCTCTGATTTCCTTCCACTTCTTTTGCCATCTTATACACCAGAGAGATAGGCATACCTACGTATAATAATATTATAAAGCATCAGGAGTGGTGACTGACTGGAGTGAGACACAGACATGCTACGTAGTACAAGTCTTGGTTGGTGGATTTCTTGGGGAGATGTTCCAACGAGGACTACATAATTACCGAAAAATAAGAGCCTGGGGATTTAAATACATTTTATGTCCCCAATAAATGGTTATGCAATATTCACATACGAAGATAATTCACCCACCTCATGGTCATCAGGAGGAATTATCTCTTGTACGTGCACAGCTTCGCAAGGCACTTCTAAGAAACGGGGATTTAGGTCGGAGACCTGAGTTACTTCCTTCGCTCTTCTTACGATGGAACTCTTTTACATCTTCGAGTCTTCCTTCGACAAAGACACTAGATATAAATGCAAAGACACATAAATCTAAATTCCGAGATTTAGGATGTTCTTCTTGATAGACTTTTCAATTCCAGAAATAGCTCAGAATTTTATAATGCGACTTTGCATGACTGCCATAAATGCCCTCCTCAGGTAATTCTTTCACTCTCAAGTTGTCACTTGAAATGGTGCAAGGACTTTTATGGATTCTACCTAATAATCCTGAAGAACATCAATTTAGTAGAATAGAGGGAGCTGAGTCAGAGTCTTTAATCTGCCGTGCACGCACTTCGCACTATTCTGGTCTGATAATAGACAAAAGGGGTAAGAAAAAGCTCTGCAACTCCAAATGATAGCAACCAATGCATTAGTACTATATTACATTACTTAAGTTAAAGTGGACGTTATGAAGTTATTCTTGCCGCTTTCATTCAGGAAACAATCACCGAGCACCTTGTATTTCGAATTTCCCTGTAGGAAAGGTTGAAAAGGATTTTTTACATTATTTTTTGTAAAGAAATGCAGCTGCGAATAAATATTAGTTATTTAAAGAGAGACAGAGACCGAAGTTGTCCTTCTTCCTGCATCATCTCAATCTCGTTGATCTCATAAATGAAATTATATTTCAAGTCCCCTTGACATGTCTACATAATGAGAATGTACGTATAGGCACTAGGCCGGCATGTGTCGTTTTGATGTCTGACATGCACAAGACGATTTCGAGTCAATCAATCCAGACAGTTCCACTCTTCCACTCCATCAACCATCACTAACCCAGTTACGCTGTGGGCTAAATAAAATGCATGATATAAATAGCGACTATAGATTCGTGATTTAATTGATTGAACACTAATAGTATTTGCTAAGGCTGCACAGAGTTACAGATTGTGGTTGCCTGGTACAAGTTGGATAGGATGTTGGGTATGGCGAAAAGAGCCCAGCATGTAAGGAGCTTTATTGTTCTTTAGGTGCTGGACTGTGTCCATGAAAGTTAGTATTATTGTAATAAATGGAGTGTGTATTTGAGGCGGGCTATAAGCGAAGATTTGATGTCTCTGTCGAGTATATGTATGCATAGGTGGTGTGATGGTGTGCGTGTAAAAGAGACGAAGAAAGTGAAGAGGAGAAAGAAGGATGCATTGTTCATCGAATCTTGACTTGAGTCAAGTGAAGGCATGGAAGGAAGAATAGCAGACAGCAGTGGGATTAATAGGAAGGGCTGTGTATACCTATGTGAAATGATACTAATAAATATAAATATTCGGAGACTCGCAGTTATTATATAACTATAGCAGGGGCTATACAGATACTATAACCGTCGAGTTATCTGTACACGGTGTGTGTGGTGGGAATTGGGAGTTAGTTCGGTTCGTTCGGGTTCTGTTCAGACGGAGAGGGAGAGTGGGAAAGAAATGGAATAATGTACTCTGTCTCTTTCTTCCGCCACTCTCACTTCCTTCGAGAAATAATTTCCGGATTCCTACCACCCGGACTGGAAAGAAGATGAGAACCCATCTTCCATATACTCTCTTGTAACTTATTTGTGTACCCACCAACACAGTCTTCAATTGTTGGGAAAGGCATACATCCAATACCGGTGCTGCTGGTGGGTGGCTTTACTGGAATTATTAGGTATCTACTACTAGAGGTACCGCTTGAAATTATTAATGTCTTCTCATACCGCCTAAAATAACTTCCTCTTTATTAAAATGTTTTTATTAAAACTATATATCCTTATAGGCTTAGTAGCTCCACCAATATTTATCCTTCCCTCATTATTATTTAACGGAGCCGTATCATCATTAACTACTTTTATCGGAATGTTCTGTTAATCTGCCAACATCTTTCTGTCCACAATTTTACTCCCCACATGTGTTCTTTATTTAGAGTTTCTTCCACAAAGTTTTAGCTTAGATGTATTTTAATATAACCTACCTACCTATGTACCTGCTCTATTTCTTTTTTCAGCTCATTTTACAGATATCGAATCGACTAACAAAATCCATTTTCAGAATACATGTACCAAACATT
>JABASH010005407.1:0-12179 GCA_019776445.1 Tomocerus maximus | reverse complement strand
ACCATCTCCTGGAAACGGACAGACCCTATTTCAACCTACAGAATACAAGTGCGATGACCATTTCTTATATGGTCATGCTAATAGCAATAGACATAGCTCAGACACTCAGACATCCGTAGGATGTATCAACAACGGTGGTGAGCTACTCTGGCTAAAATGCCATTGATTTCATTTCTATTGCACACATATCACATCAAACAGGACCATGTTCTAAATAACAGCAAAGTTTGTCCATATATACAACGTAAATAATAAAACATCAGAGATCAATACGCGTAAAGATAATCATGCAGAAAGAATCCCTCGCGTGGGCTCATCATAAAGATAGATCACTTTGGAATTTCTAATTACAAACACAAAACGGTGTCGCAATGATAATTTCAGAAGTAAGTAATACTAGTAGTTTAAACAAGTTAAATTACAGTGGTAATCTTTAATTACTCCTAAGTATGTATGCTGAATGCTGTAAGTAGAAGCTTTTTGCTGGACGCATCAGCTACACACCATAATTAGCCATAATGTATCCGTACTGCAATAATTTAGTTTCTTACCATTATTCTCACTTGAGAGCTCGGTATAATATAAATGTCCATCCTTATGCATTTAGGAACACTCAAATTTGAGTTCCTGAGGTGTGTTGATCAATATATTATGACAATGAAAAGATTAAAGTGACAGGAATGCTACTTTACTAAAGATACACACACACGCCAAACTAACAATAGCATATCACATAACTATTCACTTTTCTGTGTGCTCTATGCATGTATTTATGATGATGACAGCATTTAGCGGTGACCAGTTGGAGATTATATTACCTTTTTCCAAAGAATAGGGTGCCGATATTAATTATTTAGGTGCACAGGTCATGTCATGGTGCAGTGTGTAAACATATACGCATGTGAGTGACAGGGTTTGATCTGATGGTGATATATGATAAAGAAAACAAGTAAATGGCTTGAATGGGTGCGATGCAAGTCATACGTTAAATTCTCCGATCTATGATAGCATATTATTATTATTTGTGTTTAGAGCATGTAGTAGTAATGTGGGAGCGTCAAACGGCGTTTATGGTATAGCTCCAAATGCTAAAATGGCCAATGGGCATCCCCAAATTGTCAATAGGATATAGTGAAAAATTCTTGTGTACGAGTAAAGTCAGTGCAGGAAAAAATGAATGCCATGCGACGGAGAGGAAAGCAAAGAGTGGGCTATTGTATTGTTATGGGGTGACGAAGGCCCGGACGGGAAGTCATAGTCAGTCATAAATATCCATAGGAAATAAATACTAGGCACTACTTAAAAGTAAGATCCTATTATTACAGGGAACACTATAGTAGGAGTCCATCTCGTCCCAGAATGTCACGGAGTGCATTTGCAAACTCCATAGTGGCTCAGTATCAATATTCTATAATTCTTTTTGCTGTAGGGCCCTAGAATTGAAAGCGTATAGATAAGTACAAAGTAAGTAAGTAGAATGACAGATCAGAAGTACAGAAGACAGACTATTCTCTCTGTATAATTCAAGTAAGGGTGTTGGCATCGGCATGGCAGTGGCACACAACGAAAAAAACCGAAGGGCACAATGGCATTTTCATCATTGTGCCGGTTTACCAGGGCGTCAATAATAACTTCAGCGTGTGAAATGTATCCGGCCATTCTATTTCCCCCTCTACTTTATTGAACAATTTCTCTTCCAGTTTAGCATCCATCCATAGCTCATTTCATACCTTCGGCTTCCGCTCCTCTCACACTTTTTCTTTGCTCCAGTCTCACTTGCTTTTACGACACAGACTATAACATTACCAAATCCCATAATAATACTCACATTATACAGAATAATGCCATGGAAGGGCAACAAACAAGGCTAAGCTGACACTGACAGACTGACTGAGCACAATACCGTAATACTTTTCCATACACAAAACCATCTCTACAATAGTAATACCATCCGTCACTCATATTACATAATAGCATAGCACGTTCACCTAGTAATTCAAATAACAGAGCAGTCAACTTACTCTCTCCATCACTTTGTTTACTTACTCCCAATATATAGAATCATATATATTTATAAAACCTCCTATAGTATCCATCGAAAATAAATTCCACAAAAGCTATACCTTAATTTCCATCGAAATATTTAGTTAGTGCACTTCAAACTCACCCTCTCACATGTATACTTCATAAAATATTTGTATAGTTATTCATCCATATAATTTTACTTAAAAACATGACCAAATGAATACTCACAAGTAATTTAGTATAATAGCATCAACACTTAATGATACTACTTACTACAAAATTTCTAATCACAAAAATTAAGATAGTGCATGTCTTACAGTACAGTTTGCAAACGGGTTAATGATAGCAATGCAATGCATCAGACATGTCTTTATTTATTATTAACGTTTAGACGATAAATGTTCGAGTAGTTCATTGAATTATTAACCACGTAAACTAGTACGGAGAAAACAAATAAGTTTCAAGTTACAAAACATTGACTTTAAATGCTACAGGGCGTCCTTTAAGATAATAGTAAAGTCCACAGCAGGAGCTTCTGCTATACCAAACTATACATTGTAAGTGGTATATCAGTCTCCTAATAATATATGTATTGGTTGCAGGGTTTGGAGAATAGTGTTAGAGAGCTTACATTTTTTGTAGTATTGGATTACATTAGGTTGTCGCATATGATTGTGTTTGAGTTGAATGGAAGTGTGAGGACGAGGAGATTCGAAAAAATGGGCACCTGAGCGAGCGTCTTGAACATGGGCATGACCTAAGGTGCCCGTTAGCAGGATTGAATGTGAACTGCATTTATTATGTAGCGTCAGGAAAACTACCTCAAACAAACCATCAGAGGGTCGGTCCGTTCGATCACGCCAACAGAACAAGAAGACGGCCTCTAGCTCCGAAGTAATTTGACATGGCATGGAATCCTACCATTGCATCGCATGCCGGGTTTTTACCACGGACCACTATCCATCCTTCTTACATTTAACTGATTTTGTGAGGGAACTGAAGAATGGACGACAAACATGCAATATCTACTTCAGTTACTTCCTTACCCAAGTAGCAGACCCACCAGCAGAGATGCTTCATATAAATATATCCACATATCTATATCCATATCTATATGAGTAGTATATTATAACTGGCAATTCGACACAAAATGTGTCCATTATCTAAACTACTAAAAGTATAGGAGAATAATATTATGTCCTCGATTCCTCTATATAAGCCATATCATCCATGTCTTTTCTAACCTCACCTGCTGATACACCAATCAATTCGATGCAATATTGTAATGTGTGTTTGTCTATAGATGTGGTTTAGCACTCATAAGGTTACTTACACGTAGGATAAAATGTAGAAGCAAACCCTGGTGATAAGTAGCGAGTATTGAATAGAGAGAAAGATACAAGGCAGTGAGTTAAGTACAAAATGAAAGGAATTGTCCAAACAACTCGAGTGGGTTTCTGCGTTTGTACTTATACCTACTTCGTATAGGGCACGGACGAACCGTCAGAATAAGTTATCTGACAGAGAACTGTTATCGACTGTTCAACCATTCAAGATGCCTATGCCCAACTCGACTGACTACTATCTCCACAAAAACAGACACACTGTCGAGTGTACAAACACTTTTCTTTTTACGGAGTTCCACCGACAAACTCACCATTCAACTCAACATCACAGACCTTTAACATTGCATGACATGCCAAACTCTTATAATCTAAACTTCGCTTTATCCTCAGTCCAACGAACAATAAAATAGACACATCACCACTTTTTCCGTATACAGATAACCCTGATAGTTCATTCAATTCACTGTCCTTCCTTCTCCTTCCTCAATACACACTCTATTCTTACCATACTATTGCAACCCAAACGTCTTAACTCAAAAGTGACATTAATCCAGCTCAATTAAATGCAACTATAGCTAATACATACACTATAACATTCCTCTTCTTTCATTCCTTAATGAATTATGTACACACAAAATTGAAACTACTACTGGGCCATGTCAACTACATATAGTACTTGGATAGAAAAAACAACTAAATATAGATTGTAGTGCGACCTCTACAAAATTCCAATTTAGGGCTATCACAATTAATGCAATATACATTTGTAAAATAAATTACCCAAGTGCTTACCTACTATCACACTACCAAAGTATTCAACGTATCAATAATTAATGCTAATTTTCTCAATTTAACAAATTAATTTGCTTACAAGTGTACCATCAAATATTGCTATAGTATCTAGTATGCCTGTTTGCAGAATAATTTTTGGCAATGGTAAAAAGCTTTCTGTACATCGCATAGTTCACTAATATACATACAAGTATGAATAATGATGGTATTTAGCACGATTTCTGTAACTAACAAACGTGCTAATTAAAGAATAATGACTACCTACGTCCTAAACTTAGGCTCGTTAGAGTTTCTACTCCCAATAAACTTGTAAACTAAAGCTAGTGCCAAGTAGACACTATATCCTGCATGAAATGTAATCTACAGACACATGGAACACAGAAATAGTAGACAACTAGGTATCGTAAATCGCAATACTGGACTATAATCAACTACGATTACATGCCTGTTGTTTACATGTCAACGTCCATAAATTCGGATGGTCATTTCACCATTAATAAAACAAGACAAGAGTTATCTTGTCTACCTTAACCCTGTGAGGCGAAAGATTAAACTCGATTTTTACCATCATCAAATGTTGGAGATGTGAGTAGAACCCTATGGAACAATTCCCACAGGGTCACCCTTGTTTTCCATAACCCTATTTGAGCATTAAAAGTTGTTCATGTGTAAAATTCCTTCTAAATGAATCTATGCTCATTCCCATAAGCTGACAGTAACCATGGACTCGGACTGACAAAGTGTCTAACAGAACCTTAAACCATGAAGTAGCAAATTTATACATATTGTAAAGAATAAAAGTGACTACGAATGTATGGAATAAAAACAAGTGGAATATAAAAGATTAACCGTTGGTCCATAGTGCTGGTTATTATGTTAATAGGAAGATAGAGTAGAGCATGATGATGATCATGGATTAGGTATATGTACAGAGAGAGAAAGCCGGCAGATAGACATGGAGTGGGAAGATAGTCAGTAAACGAAAGGACCGTAATATGATTTCGTGTGCTTGTTTGTATTGTATTGGTTTGAGTCTATAGTATTCTCACATTACATTTAGATCCCACTTCCGAGGCTCTGGTCGTTTTAGCAAACAAACCGACGGGAGCGCCGCGGATCTCAATTCAATTCAACATGATTCTCTCGAGTTCCCTTTGTCACAAGTACAACGAGTTTCAAAGGGCAACCCTTCCCAAGTCACAATACATCGCTAATTCGAGCTGAGTGGGTGCGATAATGCGATTTACGCTCAGAGTGCTAGGTATTAGTGTCATCGAAGCTGTTACATCCTATTGTGTCAAATCCAATAGCCCATTTAGCTTTGAACCTTGTTTAAAATTTATCACACGTTAAGCAAGGAACAGGATACAACGCAAACGTCAACGTACTTTATAAGAAAGTATGTGCCTTACAGTGTTTAGGCAAATTAAAACCTAAGCAGAAAGACCTTTCCATAAGACATACTTTAATGCCCATTTTATTTACATAATGCAGTAAAAACAAAAATGGTTGAGTTCCTATACGGCTAATTTATTTAATGAAGACGAGTAATGGAACATTGTTTGAATACATTATTGTAATGCACAGTTTACTTGTACTTGATCATTTATTTAAACAGTACGAACACACTTAAATGTTTTCTGTCCATAAAATGCTAATTTTCTTGCTACTTCTAAACAATTAGCGTTTCTTAGCATGTCTACCTAACATGCACCAAGAATATGTGGAGCACATTTATAGGATATGTTAATATCTATATTCGACACAGCAATGCGGCAATTTGGTGTAAATGCCTTTTGCAATTCATCACTTAATAAAGCTGCATACTCAAGAGTCAAGGTGCTAATGATGAACATGCAAATACTGCTAGGGCTGAAGAGTTACACAATGCAAATGAGTGCAACAGACTAAGAAAGTCATAAAAACTAGCATTATCTTTATCTTTATTGAGCAGAGGAATATATGTAATTCCATCTGTACATAAATGCATAAACTTACTAACACGCATTAGTTATTCATTGTTTATGTATGAATTTAGTAATGAGAGCAAGCTGCCATAAAAAAGAGAGGCATCTCACTCGTTCCAGATCATCAATTGCTAATGAACTCATGGAATATTTACTAAATTTCAAACTACTCAATTAGCGCATGCTATCAAAAGCATTGACAATTGGTTTAAAATGTTTTCCTAATGCCATTTCTACACGACTTTCAGATAATTCCAGATAACGTTAAAATATCAACAAATTATAATAATGGCTATTCATTGACTTAGAAGAGGATTCTTTACATTTTAAAAAATGATTCAATACTTATATTTAATTTTTTGTCCAATAATTTTAAACACTTAGATATTTTACTAGATTGTGAATCAGATATACTGATGCCCCTGGGTTCTAAATATATGTTGACGGATTAACAGAAGAAACTAAAAATAGCCGTCGTTTTTGTTGACAAGAGAGGAACATGGTACATGGAAAAATTCAGAGTTGGCTACGGAAACGCTTATTGGGTAGAAGTTTCACGAAGGTAAAGCAGTTAAAGATAACGGAACGACACTAGAGATATTTATCTGATCTATATCTGATCTTTGGCTAACACAAGAAAAATTCGGTTTGCCTAACAAAGCGTAACATGGCAAAACATATGAAAATATACATAGATAGCCAGATATTGTAGCTATGGTTTAATAGGCCCCTGTTGACGGAGAACCTTTCATCGCTTACTAAAATGCAGAACAGAAGAATATTGAGTTGAGTGAGGAAGGGCTAAGAGAAATGTTAGAAAAAGCCCGACTTGTTCTCACAGTGTAGTCGAAGTTGTAAATAAGAAATATAACACAGAGATAGATGTCTTGGGAGAGTTGCAATATTATGTAAGAAGTGTGTAATGGTTTGGACGTTCGGGTTTGTGTGAGCTCACCTTTTAGAAGAGTGGGAGCTAATTGTGAGTCAAGTGAAGTGAGGAGAGACAGAAAAAACATTTTGTGGACGGTGTGACCTTAACGGAATAATGGAGATGGAAGCATAAGTAGCTGATTGTTAGTTTCTCGAGTTCGGATAGATACAGAACACACGCTTCGTCCGGAAAAAAATAACCAGAGCAGACAAGGGTTTTCATTTATTATCTATTTGTAAGAGTGTGTCTGCAAGTTTGTAGGATGTATGTATGGATTTGAGAAGTACACTTTGGAGAAGACACAGGAGGGACTTGTCCATGGCTTCCATCCGCAGATCAGTGAGTACATCTATTAGTATTTGTGTATACAGTGGCTAATGTACCTATTTGTATACAGAAGGGTTAGAACACA
Source organism: Tomocerus maximus (assembly GCA_019776445.1). Classification (NCBI taxonomy): domain Eukaryota; kingdom Metazoa; phylum Arthropoda; class Collembola; order Entomobryomorpha; family Tomoceridae; genus Tomocerus; species Tomocerus maximus. The sequence continues at coordinate 4,706 of JABASH010005407.1, read as the reverse complement.
TACGAACAGTTAATTTTTTCAACAGACGGCTGAAGGAAAGTTGTTCTCTGACTGGGGAACTGTATAATATACTGATGTCTATGTTAAGAACAAAGTTACGTGGAGTTGTCTTTCGTTACAACTTACTCTCTCCCTCCCTTACTTAGTTAGTGGGGATTAGGAGAGAACTACATAGAGTCTTCCTAATTTTCGCACAGACAGAGAAGTGAATTGTTTAGAGTCTAGTTATCGCCATGCGAAGCCCAGGAATAAATCACGTCACAAAGAGAAGATGCTCGGAAAAATCACGAACACTAGTGTGATCCAAAAATACACTTAAGAAAAGACATCTGCTACCAATAAAAACATTCATGATTTTACATAGTCGAGTAAAGGTTCACGCTTCTCACATCACATTGCATCGACTTGTCTTCCCTACTTATAGTACTTACATTCATAATATTAGACGTATAGATACATAATATTATACACATAGTACACATAATATTGTACACTACATACATATGTACATACAGAATCTTCTTCCACACAGAATTACTTACTTCCCCTCTTCAATCTGTTTTTCATAAGAATCTCTGTTCACTCAGTCGGGCTCCAACAACCAACTTAAGACTTATCGTCGTTAGCTTAAGTTCCTATTTGTAGTAATATTAGCATTATCTCCCTTGCACCAACTCAAGTACACCATCCCATACATACTTAAGCATTTTTCCGTTTGTCCTAGTCTTTCCTGATGTAACCAAGCATGCCTGACGAAAGACGATGAATCTATTAGTACTCCTCAACATACCTACACACATACCTAACAAGCGATCTGACTGAGTGACTGACTGAGTGACTATTTTCTTCCTGACTTCCTTTTCCCAAAATCAACCCAGAGCACATCCTATCTACACATATCTGTATGTACCTACTTACAACTTACATTACTAAACTCACATGCTACTTATACATCTCCTCTCTGCCCCAACAAGAGCATTCTCACTTATCTATACCCAATTTAAGTACTTACTTACTACAGCTAACTCCTTATTTTGCTCCCGAAATTACCATTCATATGCATACCCAAGGAAACCAAGTGCAACGGAGTAGTCATGCTTCACCTAAAACATCCTCCCACAAACATCCTTCAACTCCGTTTTTATACATTTAGGCATTCACAGACAGACTTGGACTCAAGCACAAACATAGGAAAACATTCCTCCGTCATCTCCTCATTTCGCTTTCCCTCTCTCACTCTCCAATAATAATACAACTTTAACTAATTGCAAAATGACTCTAATGTCTATCCATACATTATATCTATATACTCAACAACCATCCAATTCTGCATACACTACACAACGCTTATCAAATTACACACAAAAACTCTATACTCTTTCAACCAGGGAATGTGCCAAATCTCTTAAGTATTCCTATTACCATCTCCAGAAGCCCTTACGCTTATCACACAACTTTAACGGCACAGTCACTAATGCTAACTTCACCTTAGATCCGACTCATCCGACTTACAAAATATTTACAATGTAGATGTGCCACATAAATTCTGTGAGCAACGCTTCAATAGCATTCGTGTCATTTTGTGTACTTGATATCCGCCATTGTTCATGCATTTTAAAAACAATTCAACTATATAAAAGCGATGAATAGCATTTTCTCTTTTTCAACGACTCTTTTTGTTTCATTTTCTTAACTTAACAGTTGAAAATATTTTAAAGAGTTTTATAAAACTTTCAGATTTTACCCAATTCAAAACGGGCACAAACATTTCAAACAATGCTGACCCATACTACATACTCATATGTATCAGACTTTTAGATTGAAGGATTTTGCCGACAAGTCGGTAGTAATTTATCCGCTGCGCAGTTTGATATTATTTACGACCCTAATTGAGCAATACTCACATATGTATATATTTTTGAGAAACATAGAAGGTAGATTAACGTTTGCCAAATAATTTCTATTGTTCACAGAGATCATTTTACCGTTACATAAAATTCTTGCTCATGTTTTATGGCTTGTTTAATTTCCTTCATGTCGTGATGTGGGCACTAATGTTTAAGTGCATATTGCAAGTGCACACACAGTCAGCAGAGGTATAATAAATATTTGCATATACATCGTCGTGATTATTACTTAGGTAAATTTGCATTAGCTTCACAGAAGTGAAGTACCACATAACTTTTATCGGTGCTTTTCTGGCTTTATCGTTAGTGTACTGTACTAGGGGAATTAAAAGCTGAAATTTGAATGCGCAAATATGCGAATGAAATCCCACCCTGACTAGACTTATCTTCTGTTGATCCAACAGTTAAATTCAAATGGGCAAAAATAGTGCCCAGACATCAGACTTGTCAAAAGCGAAATTTAAATATTTTATAATAAAATAATAGTTACTGGCATCATCCCTTTACAGAATCAAAATCTCTGTACATGTTAGTATGGTTTTTAAGGTTAAATGGGCAAAGAATCAATAAATACTGAAAAACCGTATAAATTACAAATGAATGCAAGAAATGGCAACAAAATGCACATCATTTAGCAACCCAGCTGGATTTAACAATATATCTGCATGGAAAGCGTTTTTGACTGAGACAAATTGGTGAAATCGAGTATTTTTTATACTAAATATAGAATAGAATGCAAACTGTGTAGTTTGGTTCAGTTGACTAGACTTCATTTCTTTTGACGTAGAAATACTAACACTTCTGCGCTCAACGACTTGCCGCAGCATTCACACATTCACACCATTCCACATCACATGAACCTAAATATTTACAACAGTTTCTGCTCTGTTCTCTAGTCTGATTTCATGCTACACAACTCTACGACAACTGTACACTACGATAATGTACGAACGAACACACAACCGGAATATCACGACAAAGAAAATACTTGAAAGTGAATACTTCTCTTTTTTCTGTAAACAAGCAAAGAACTGCAAAACTATTATACCTATGCACGTAGCTCCCAGTGTGGCACTTGATATACTCCATCTCAAAATTACTTAAGCATGGGGAAAAAATGTATCATATCAACATCATCTTAAAGTGTACAACTCCGTGACTACTGTTTAAGTATTCGGTAACAAATATCCGGAATAAAAACTCTGCGATTTACTCACAAGATTATAATTTAATCCACCAGAATATTCATTTGAACTAACACAATAATTTAACATCTTTATCCCGAACGTAGGTGGACAATTGACTTACATAAATGAAATGGCTCATGGTGGATTAAATCCTACACACTCAATTCTTGCAAGTACATAACATGTAATGGTCTGCTAAAAAAACAACAATGGCAGAAAGCAATCAGCAAACTGAACCATACGACCAACCAAAACGCAACTCACTCAACTTGACTTTCTTTTTACTTCATTCCATCCGTTTTGCTAGCTTGGATTCTGTTCATTTGCCATGGAATCCAGCTGTGACAATAAATACTTTACTGGTCTATACTTTTGGGAGACGGAGACAGCTAAAGTTATATTAAATTGTAAATACCATGAATGAATAACTCGGTGTGCCATAACAATGATTTAAACGATGAAAGCATAAATGGTAATTTCTAATCTAAAATTCATAAGTACATCTTGCACAGTATGAATGATTGTTAAATATGGACTATTTCAATACTCAAACATTAGATCGTCTTTATTTATCGTCAAAAGTGTAGCGTAATTTAAAAAGAATCATTAATACGATTATCATTTCATTCTACATTAAATAGAATTGTGTGCAGATAAACATAAAGATAGGTAAATCGAAGGACTCACGTGAGAAGAGATTTTGTCAGTCCTTAAACTGCGGATAATGCGGAGGAGTTCACCAGAGCTACTGATGATGTAATTTCTTTAAAAACAACCTAGTTAGTTTTTTCTTGCGATAAGAATGGGAGAAAGAGCAAAAAGACTGGGATTGGATCTGTAAGTAGAAATCTCTTTCTACGGACAGTAAAGCGGAAAAATAGCCTTAGCAATAGTACATGGACAGACAGACTCACTGCACTGCACCAACTTAACAAGTACCACACGCCACAATTTCTGAATAAATGCGTAGAATCTGACTGCTTCTCTATTGCAGTTAGTACAACCGAAGATCTTTCCTTTTCACATAACAATAATGTAAAATCATAATATTAGAACTTTTTGCACATATATATAACACGATGGTATCTTCACTGTAATAATATTGCACGGTCTTTTACTTCTCCTTAACAAGTCATCAAACGAATATCATATTTATTATTGTTAACACTTTCAGTAAGCTCCAACCAAATTGATACTATGCCATCACTTTCACACACAATTGTCAATACTTTCACAGTAAATGTCTACAGCAGCACATTACCTGACTCTCTTGCTTAAAATAAAAATGCAGAGCAAGTAAAACTTCACATCATCGAGTTTCTAAAGAGACAAAAAGTAGATATACAACATAGACCGTAAGATACAAAGTACATGTAGGCTTCCTGTTTTATTTTTCAAAATTTTAGAATTTTTTTTAGTTACATAATAGCAGCAAGGTTTCAATTTTTAACTTTTTAAACTAGGTATTGATTATATACTATGATATTATATTTTGCTGTCTAACTTTCTAAAAACTCTGTTCACTCTGTCAAAATATTTTTTTAGATTTCAACACAATGTGTTAATTTATCATGATGTTTAAACGTGGCGAATGATAATTTCACTTCTTAAG
>JABASH010005406.1:0-12179 GCA_019776445.1 Tomocerus maximus | reverse complement strand
CACAATCTTATTTAGGCAAATCTGGCTAGATACTTTTTGTGTGGGCTTGCCCACATGGATGCCTGTTTTATTAACGGGTACCCTTGGGTTACGGGCTTGTACATTATATTTAGCCAAGGGACAACACGTAAGAAATATGTAACACAAATATCTCCAATTTTAGCCCCCCTCCCCCTTGAGTAACGCTAAAGACATCATCTTCCATGTACGTATTGAGCATACCACTTTCAGCTACCCCTTCCCCCTTAACTGTACATGTCATATATATCATCCCTAAGGGGTAATAATAGTAGTAATACACAGTACATACATTAATACATAATAGTAGTAGCAGTTCATTTAAGTACGTAGTTTGTGCATCAGGACTGCTTAGTATTTTAGGAGCAATTTACATGTGTTTTCCTAAACTCACTTGATGGATATTCACATACATAATTTTCAATCAATCGGGACAAATTTAGATTAGCTATTATGTATTTGAGGCCGAAAGTTTCAAATTTCGACTTAAATTTGCCAAATTTTGACATTTTCAAAAAATTGAAAACGTTTGGGCGAACAACTCCGGGATGAATTTTGAGAACAATAGTGATTGTTGTAAATATTTGACCTATTTATTTCCCTTAAAGTATCTGTGAGAATATGTGATAAAAATAATTTTCCTTATCGAATTGTCTTGTTATTTTGATTTTGTTGGGAAATGAAATTCAAGTTTATTATACTCAACTACAAATGATTTAGTTATAGCAAGTCCCAGAAGGGGCTTTGTGCCACTTGCAGCGCGTCTTTAAGGAGATTAAAATAAATTGTAAAATATATGAAAGACATGGTAGTAAAATAGAATCGAAGCGCATGCACGTAGAAGTACAAGAAACATCATCATATTGCGTTCTTCTATAGTATATAGATAAAAGCATCATTATAAACAACTTTTGTAAAGCTGTCCAGCTTTTGTTACTTTCGCGTATATTACGCGGCGATTGCTCCAGAAAGAGCAGTACAATATTAGTGTCGATTCTCACTTCATTTAATATATGTACCTACACTGGCTACATTATATATATCCCCGGTGATAATAATACTATTCCAGTGTTATGCCAGTCGGCAGTGGATTTGCATTTTGCACGACACAAGTAAGTATTCAAGTTATTTTACATGAAGGATAGAAGACAAACCTGCGTAATTAACTGGATGCAGAGACAGAGATACAGAACGAATGCTTATGTTAGGTTTGTCAGGACAGGAGAGGACACTGTTATTTATGAAATGCTAGTTTTTAAGCCGAATAATAAATATTATGTTATGCGTTATCCAGCCAGATTTGGTTTTACAAACGAAGGATTCCTATGTACAAATGATGTACATAGGAATGACATAAAATCCTGTACTCGTAACGACTCGTATATAAGTGCTGTAATAAATAAAGCAATGTAAAGTGATGTACGTGGTTATTTATGGTGCATGTGTAAAAAGAGATGCAATAAGTGGATGGATTAATAAATAGTTCGACCGCCAATAGTGTAATATTATTATTGCATAATTATTTTAAGTATTGGATTTGGAATCGGGACTGGTTTACTACACACGGTTTCAAAGGGGAGTTGGGATGAGGAATTTAACTGACATCACTTACGGTTGGAAACGGACTCAAGTTGTTCACGTTGACTAGATAGAGCATCCCGTGCGGTGGTTGGTTCTGCTGGATTGGCAGAGGCTATCTATCAATGTAGACTAGTTTTTTCTCAAATTGACTTATAGCTTGTCATTTTCTTCTTAATCAAAAAGGGAGTAGGTACATGGAAATATTAAGAAAAGTGGCACAGCTGTGAGCCGAGCGAGTCGAGCCAAACCGAGTTCTTGGAGTTTCTTTGACTCGTCTGGAATGGACGAAACACAAGCCTGCCTGCTCTGGAATGTGCAAAGAACTAACTATAGTATTAAGGTAATCTGTTGTTGTTGTCGTCGTGGACCACATTTGTTAGTTAAGTGGGGTGCATTGCAATGGATTGCCAATACTTTTTTCGCTGACGAGAGAACTGGATTTTTGTAAGAAATCTTCTCTTGCTCTTTTCTCACTCAAAGTGACCGTCCGTAGTCCCATTTATCTGTACACAGACTTTTATTCAAGCAATCACAACGTCCCCGGTTTCCAAAACAAGTATTCCGTATACAATGGACAACTTCCAATAGCTGAAACGTGCATTTTATATTATTTCATGCAACTCAGTAAATATGTATATTTATGTATGTACACACAGAGATTTACACACTCGACTCAAGAGAAACTCATAAAATTATCCATACTCTGCTATCCTGAAGCTGGCTCAGAACTTTTTCTCCAGCGAACTGGACCTGCCTGCCTGGACTTGAATCCAACTTCAAAGTCAGTGCAATTTAGTTGATTGGAATATCTCTGACTGATTCTCAGTAACAGAACTCCATCCTACGAACTGTTATGTATGTACAGAGCTTGCATCTCTATAAGCATTACCTACTTTATGCTTGTTTACCACATTTAAATAATTCGAGAAAGTCTATTTGCATCTCCTGCTGTACTAATATAATATAGCTATTGGTATACTACTAAATAATACAGAGAAATACGTGAAGTAGGTACTTGTGTTGCAGTACTTCCCTATATAATACTCAATGATATATGATCTGCATATAGTAAGGAAGATAGTCCTTAGAGTATACTGACATAACCTATTCAGTGTTTAAATACAAGGTATGCTAAGTATATATTTGCATAGATACAATACAAGTATTATATAATAATATTTATATATCTGGGCACTACTTATGTAATACATAGGTAAGCATTTATTCCATCTGTGGCAAGACTATATAGGTATTCATAAGAACCACTTGTTTATTAGTAGCTGGTTGAGCAGTCCAGCTTTGCCCTGCTGACTTGTCTTATCTTGTCCAGTGCAGTGAAGCCAATTCCAGTCGAACGAGATTTCTCCGGCCTTCTGTCTGTCCGTTCCTGCTCAATTGATTTCAATTCATGTTAACCGTCCTCTCATCTCATCTATCCTTCTCCCATTTGATATCTTTCTCAAATCCCAGCAGTTCGTCTGTACGAGCTTTGATGTATTTAAGTGATGCATCGTGTACAATGTCGTATGGACGAACGGAGGTAGCCAGGCCGGAGCTGGCTGGAGGTAAATAATATATGTGGACGTCCTTTGGGGCACTAGCAGTGAATATTATGGAACTAAAGTCAGATCAAAGTCAGAACTGACAAATGCTAATGAAACCAATCCGTATCCAGCCACTCATCCTTGAACATCTCCAGCAACCGTTTCTTCGTCTTCCATCCAGCTCTCTCACTATCCTCGCACTCCATCCTTAAATAAGTAACAGTCTCACACAACACACATACATCTTTTAACACCAACAAGTACAAAACGTCAGCTCATGATAATAATAATATCTTTCGTTTTACAGTATTCTGTAACTGGCGAGTGGGATAAGGAGGACATTTATTGTCTGCATTATTTCTATTTCTAGTTCCACTATCTTAAGGCTACGGCGACAGTTCTTCCCCTCCGACTCTTTAGCCCTCCGACAGTTCCTCTCCTCTGACGTTTCTTCTCCTGCAGCGGTGTCGTGTTGGTCTGTTTATTGTTACAGATGCATACCAAGTACGAAATGTGCATTTGTATTATTATAAATTGTACTATTATTATTATATTCCAATATTTTATTTACTACTGTGCACTCTAAAGAACTTACAATTAATTACTACAATTACTACTACAATTACAACTAATTACTTAGCTAATTGTGACGTGAGAAATTAAATATTTAAATAAGCTGCATAAATTTATGCATATTATTAATTTATATTTAAGTAGAATGTATTGCATGGTATAGTTTATAGTACACATAAGTAGTATAGACCTGTAGCAATAAACAGTACAACGTACAACATGACAAAACGGCGGGAGAAGAAACGTTGCCGGAAAAGGACTGTCGGAGGAATATAGAGTCGCGGGGGATGATCTGTCGCAGATTCCAAGCAAGTGCTAAGATAATAATAAGTGCTCTTCCATCACAGAGTCTCCATATCTATCTCTCTGTGGATGGCAATAAACACAACAATCTCCCTGTTTGTTCTCAGACACTTTCATTCAATTCTTGTCAGTTCGAATACGTCATACCCGTGGTCATACTAAGAAGGGTTTCAGAGAACCCGAACTGAAGCCAGATAAGAAACCCGAGTAAACCGGCAAACGGTTCAGCTCTTTTCTATTCAGTCAGTCAGTTCACGCAGTTATAACGTGACACAATTTATTGTACCAGTGCCCCTTCCTTCAATTTCAACTTGCACCATGCAGAAGGTATAGTCAGAGTCTCTCTGTATTTTCTCAACTGAACCAGAAGACTATTCACAATCTCACTCAATATATACATGGCATTTTGCATTATTATATTATACAGCAGAACAGAACTCTAAGTGCGTAGGGATGTGTATATACGTATATATAAAAATCTTATCGTACCAATATAATGCACCCTCGGTGTGTACGGTAAGCAACCACCACCGTGGAAAGAAACACTACCCGGCAGTTGAACATTTCTCCGAAAGCAAAACTGTTAACAAAAGAAGGGCATGACATTGACAGCTTGCTATTATGTACTATATGAACATACACCTTGAGTTTGTCCAGTAAGATACTCAAAGTACTTACCCATATCATGCTAGATAAGTACTTACTACAGATATTAATACTGTGAGCATGTAAGCTGAATGGGAATGGGGTTGGTTTATAGAATTATGTGAGTTGCAGATAGGATAAACTGACATTCACTCACCCCATAGGAATGGTGATATTGGCCTGGAAGTATACTCCCGACTATTATATGACATCAATATAAACAGTGTAAATAGTATTACAGATAGGCAGAAACAGTTCGTGTGTTCATGTAGGTACTCCGCAGTTGGTTGAATAGTGGAGGAAAGCGTCAATAGATTAGATAGTTAGACCTGTTGAGCAGTGCAGCTACTGACAGAAGATTACATCAGGCTATTCATAAAAATGAAATACAACCGTAGAAACCGAATATTTAAGTAGACATGGAATTTGGTGGAGTAGGGTAGGGAGATTACACAATAGGGCAGGCCATGGAACAAAATAAGGGTAACATCGTCGAGAGTGAACAGAAAGAGAACCGAAAACGGAACGATTCTATCCATCCGTCGGGAATCTTTCAACTGAGAAAATCTCACACAATTATTATATTATGCAGAAGGGAATAGAAAATCATTCTTCTGGTTTCTCAGTCTCATAGCCTATTTTACATTTCTTATAGGAAATGAAAACGAATACTAAAGCATAAGTATAAACTATAAGATTATTAACAATACCTCAACAATATAAATTATCACACATTCTCTTGCATTATAATACAATTTGAATGATTGGACACAGTTGGGTATCTCTCGTTAAGCAAATTTATTGGTAGGTTAATGGACAACCAAAATCATTGAATATTATTTTGAGTTGTTACTGTTACAAGCTGGTGAAAAAATTGATTTTTAATTGACTTTGGATTGGTATTGTCGTTTTAGGAATAATCATGAAGTCTGGTCTGTAGTACCGTACCGATCGTTTTATCTAAATTTTTCCATAAGCAGTGAGATCAACAGTTGTTTTGATTCCTGCAATATGTACATGCTATTATATGCCATCATCTCATGATAATTTATTTTCCTATTAGTTTTCTATTTGAGATAAAGCTCATAATATTGCTTTGCTGCACTAGTTTTTTGAGTGGTGCAGATATTAACGTGTGCACATGTCTTACTTTATGTTTCCTCATTGCTGAGTAGCATTTTATCTTTAATTGACTTCATTTAAGCCACTTCCGATTTCTCTGAGTGGCTCCCGGCAGCTCATCGGCCTTCCTTCCTGTAAGAATATTGTGATGCCGTTCCGTTCTTGAATGATATCTAACAACAAATACTGGGAATTTAAATTACATATCTTCCAGTTATAATGCAAAATGGAGGGAGAGTTGCTACCATTTATCAGTTGAACTACAAAACTCCTATATATGTGGTTCATTTTAATATTCAAAACAATTAGCATTTACAACATAACATAATGTTATGAGAAACAGTTTGATATTTCACTGTCTATTTTCTCGCCACACTCGTACTTTCTTGCATTTGTAAATTGTAAGAGACTACTAGCTTATCATGAAAAATGAACTATCGTGGTCTTGTGAATAATATTTGATTTAAGATTGTGGTTGAAATAATTCACAATTATTATTATTACCTAATTGCCTCGTATATGGGTACAATGTCTACTCATGATGATTGAGCATTAAATAATATTGTCTAGTTTTATCTTTTGTACATGCAATTACAACTACAATTAAGCTTGTATGCAGGTAGTATGAATGTACATTAATGTTAGTTATCTTACAATAAGTAAGTGAAAAGCTGTTTAATTATGGATTTGTCCTCATGAGGTTTTCTATGCTATGACCATTTAAATACGCTCAGGTAATTATACTGTGGAGACTTGGCAATCTGACAGTCAGCGATAACGATGTTCATTATGACCTCTATAACATCAACACAGCAGATATTCAGTGCAACTTCAGCAAAGCTTCAACTTTGTATTTCGGTGTCAGCATTAACTATTTTATGCAATAGACACACATAGGCTGAGGATAGATATTAAATGAACTTGTTGAATGAATTATTGAAATACAAACAACGTATTCTTATGTACATCGTTAATGATCACGGGAGGAGTATTTGAAGGAACATGAACTACTTAAATTTGAACTACTTAATTGTATCGTAATTAAACAAAATATAAAAACTAAAATAATGTAAAATATATTAAAACAGAAATATTGAAATATTTCTGTGCGAACACATTCATGACTCCTTCTTAGATGAGTCTTCGAGTATTCATCATCTAAGTCTGTGGCATGACAATTTCCGTTTTATGGCCACTTGACTTCGTGCATATCACATGAAATTCAATTTTAACGCAACCAATCATGGGAAATAATGTAACTACTGCCTTGATATTATGCACTTTTTTCTGTTGGCACTTGTTGGAAGCCAAGAGGCCTGTCCAGTAGTAAGAAAACAAATCTGTAAATGGTTGAGTGGAAGAAAAAAGGGATAGGAAATTAAGGATGGGATATGGGCTGGAACGGAACTGATGATCGTTATTATAAGGATTCAGCTGTGTTATCGTAAAAGATAGGGAGTTTGCATTAAGAGGATTCTTTTTGGAACTTCAAGACACCAGACTTAATTAAACTTTCTCAAGTAGGGATCAAAATCACATTAAATTTCAAGTCGATTGAAATGGCTATTCAAAAAGTATATTAAACACTATTTCCTCAATATAAAATTATAAATGCAGTGCTATATTTATTAAAGTTATGACAAAGGTGTTTATAAAATACCATTATAATATGTCTAAATGCCTTTTACTACAGATAGTACATACTATTTATTAATTAAATGTAAAAGTCATTAGTTCATGACTCACAGTTCCTATTGTCGCCATAATTTCTAACCTTTGTAACGTTATAAAATGAAATAGACATAATTATCCCATCTCTAATGTGCAAATACAGCTATTTTTGTTGAGAGATCCTCTTACAAGATCATGAGATTCGATTTTTGTTTCGCTGGCATTTTAAGAGTGACAACTCTGACAACAATAATGAGGTAGAGTCTTTGATTAATCTTAGAGCTGTTAATTTTGCAGATAAATTATTAGCCCTTTGTAAATAGAAACGTTTTCGCCTATTTATATTACAAATTATTTTCTGCGCTTCTTTTCTCGAAATAACTTGGAAGATTTTAAGTGTCGTCTTCATACTCAATACTGTTACTTGCAAAACGTAGATATTCAATTATACAATGAAAGGGGAAGTCCACTATTATTACGTAATACAGAAGTCAGCACCGTTCTACATTATCTCCATTTTTATAGGTCTGTATGCTTTTGTAATACGAAGTAATCGGCGTTTGTATTAGACTAGGCCACCAGCATTTTGGCTCACTTTTGGAAGATTGGTTTTCAGCAAGTATATAGTAGCTGATTTCGTAATATGCCAAAAATTGCAAAACAAACCCATAATAATAATAAGTATTATAAAATATGCATAAACTAGGCCCTTGCATAATGCATTTTATTTGGGCATCCCATCCAAACATACAACATACAGATACATACAACATGAGTACATCTATCTCCCGAACTTCAGAAATATTTTTATTTAGAATGATGGGGTTAGACAAACTATTATGCACAAGTTCCCATCCAACTGCCGACTTACTTAGTACTGTTTAGATTACCCTAAAACATAGCAAGTAAATACAAAGAAACATTGTCAATTCTCTTGGAGCCAACCGACTGTGTCACAAGTGATTTGATATTTCAGTATTCGATGACCAGTTGGCTAAAATGGCAGGTTAAAATGGCAGCCGAAAAGCTGAATTCCCTTTGTTGTTCAGTGACAGAATGCTACAGTCTTCTTTCACAGCCTACTTTTAACAGCCTTTTTTACTACCCTGCCCTTTAAATTTGATGGCTAGAGTTCACTTTCAATTTACTACTGTTGCACTTAACATTAATGAAGCTGGACAGCGGAAGCGATTTCCAAATGATAATCACTGTCAACAAAGATAAAGTTTTTGAAACTCATGGCAGGTTTATTCGCCAATGCCAAGAGAACAACTCATGTTTAAGATCGAATTTCGAAATCATTCCATTCAGACAATCTATCCAGGGATGAAAACTGTTTAATTATTTGACTTGTACAGTAGTAGTTAGTAGTTACTATGCATGCATATGTCACTAGGCCCCAGCATTGTGTTACTCAGTTAAGAAAGGTAGTTTTCATTTTGGCCACTGGCTAAAACCAATTTTACCATTTCAGCACATTGCTGGTGGCCAATAAAGAACTTCATAATCCTTGGGCTTTCCTTGTTATATTAATTATTATATTATTATAATTAAACTAGGCTCCCAGCACCGTTATTGAATTTTGAAAGGTTTAGGCACCAATATTTGATTTAATTTCTAGAGATGCTAACCCAGAGTGACGTTTATGTAATATCTGTACAATACATTACATACGCGCTTGCGCATTGCCGTCAAAAGTTACATCGACCATGACATAGATCAGGCGACCCTTAGGATATTTTTACACACAGAAATGACAATTAACTCTGGGAAGATCAAAATACTGGGTGGTTTAGGGTGGTAGAAATTCCCGAGGGGTGAATCTGGGGAAGAGCTTGGATGATGGAAGAATGGAATCTCATTATTATTCCAACGGCTTGAATCGCATCACTAAAAAGGAATTAAGGAATTGACGTAAACAGATAGAGATAGATAGCACATGACTGGATAAAAAGGACATAAAAACTAATAAATAAAAACATAAAAAGAGCTCTGATATTTTATTGCCCAAAGTTAAAGCATTGATAAATGGATGGAGATAGGAAGCGAGTATCATGTTACAGTTTCTAGAAGCTGCGATGAGTTTTTACTTTTCTTCTGGTTTCTCAAATGATAATGATAATCACGGCATGACATGACTCCGTGACCGTGAGCCTGGGTCATTGATGTCAACTGTGTGAGCTCATCATCAGTCACTTTTTAATCGTCACTGACCTCACTATCTCTCCGGCTCCTATTATTTATCTCTGCTGCTCCTTCTCTATAATATCTATAAGCCATTATACTTACTACTACTGAATCAAGTCCTCGTCTCATTCACATTTTCCTCCATGTCAGCTTCTTTCGGCTATTTCTCAAGTAAACACTCACTTATAGCTATACAGTTCCAGTTGATACACGATACTGATCATCCTCAGCAAATATCAAGTGTTGGAAATAATTCAGATTACATACTGTGCTATTGCTTCTCTATTTATTTTAACTCACTTGTACAGATGTGTAAGCATTTTAGTCGATCCAAACTGTAAGAAAGAACGTTTCACAGATTTCATCACGTTACATTCATACAAAAACAGATAATCCAGTACAATATATGTAATGCAGTACAGCATTCCATAAGTACAAACTGTGAACGAACTGTCGACTGTCACCCAACGGCAGAGATAACTACTTACACTTTTTCAAAGTCAGTTCTAAATGCCAGTACATTATTTTGTCCAATCCACGGATCCCAGTCCGTTGAAACTTCTTTGCTGGAAAAACAGTTTCCTCGCCATTTATGCATTCCAAACTTGTGCTAATTTTCAGTAGCAATAGCAACTGTTTCTCATTCAGCAAAAACACCGGACCAAGTTAATACTGAAACATACCATAAAGGAAGGGAGGTCAAAGGTTAGAAAACTCATACTAAGCAACACTTTTATGATTACCTTTAGATGTTTTGTAGATGAGTGCTCACAATGTTATTACTTGGATAGGATTACAGAGTGGAATAATTCAAGTAGCTAATGAATTTCGATTGAAATAATAATTATTGTAGATATAATGTAATACTCTCAATTGTTATTATGCGTCTCATTTTATATAGATGGTCGAGACAAATACAAATATCATTGTAATTGAATTTCCAGAGTAAATTCATAATTATTGTCTTTATTAGCATATAGTAGGTACCTATGTAGTTCACTGTCATATGTACCTATACTGATCGATTTTTATTTTAATTTGCATGTACAAATTAATATGCAATCATAATGCCATCTCGTCTGTTTTTAAATGTTAAAAGATTTCTGCCTGTTTCTTCCAGAGTGCATACTGAATCATCTGCAAACAATTGTCCTTTAGCCAAGGACAGTTTTCCGAAACAAAAGAGAAAATCTGTAGCCACTGTAATTCAATTATGAACATTTCTGACTATTTTTAATTCGCATAACGTACAAACATATCCATCTACTATATGTGCCATAAAAATAGTTGTGATACAAGGGAAGGTGTCAGTGCACAAATAAAGTGAACCGAAAAGGGTTAAAACATTAGTGACAGGAATGTGCTCTGCTCTGTCTTCGTCCCAGCATCCAAATCTGAACTACTACCGGTACCAAATGAACCAATCTGCTGCCATGAATGAACTGGAAGTTCCCAAAGAGATGGTGGACTTCCTCCTGAGGAATGGGAAGGCCAAAGTCATCTGTGAGGCCGAGAAAAGGACCCGAAGTGACGTCTGGAAATATTTCGGCCGAGTTCGGTTGTCCGACGGTCCGTTCTGCAAAGACGTAGTGGCCTGCATTGGGTGCAATATGGTCTATCTCTATCGCTCCAAATCTCAGGGGACGTCAACTCTCAGACATCACAAGTGCCCCTACGTCTTCCAGGTCCTGGGCAAAGATATGCCACCCGCCACATCTTCCCATTCTCTCACATCTCATTGCAAAACGGAGCCTTTCGGTGAGTTTCTTCAAATCTCAATCTCTTCTTTTTCTCATCTTTGGTGTATCTGCTCTTTATTAAGTCGAGTGTAGAAACTGCTTTGGCCCATATTTAATTGTGCCGTTGGTATTTACTGAGTACATGTAATAACGCATTCTGGACAATAGCGTTGCTTACAAATTATTTTGACGCAATTTATCTATTAAACTCCCTCTAGCACTCAAAGTCTTATGTTTGGGAAAGTAGTGGGAACAGGTGAATTTACTACGAAAAAATTTGCCATCTCACTCTCAATTTAAATTGCTTCTGCTTTCCTGTAAGTAAATTTTGAAATATTTAGTGGTCAGAGGTAAAGAGCTGGAAGAACTAAGAATTCATATTATAAATTACAAATAAGTGGTACAGGCTAATACTGCTGAAGTTGCAATTATTTAGTACCTAAGTAGAATTCAGTTGCACACCCCGTCCAAAGTTAGCCAATAGTTAGTTACCCGCTTATTCTGTATCTTTTCCATCAATACCCTGTTTATGAGAAATAAAAGAATAAATGTGGTGAATAAAGAAAAGTAACACACCAATACACATGAAGTGCATTTCGGGTAATAATACTATATGACCCGCATTTGGTACTCTTCATTCGGTTCATACATTATGTATGTATGGTTTTGTATAGATTTATATTGGATTATGTGACTTTGGAGAAAGAGCAGTGGTAGCTTAACTGTTATTTACCTTAGAGTATAGAAAGGTATTATACTTCTCTAGAGCCGACATATCGAAAATAACAGGATAGTA
>JABASH010005405.1:0-12182 GCA_019776445.1 Tomocerus maximus | reverse complement strand
ATTCAAGTGTTTGGAAACCTCATACATACAAGAAATGGATCTTACATTGATGCAATGTAACAATAAACAAACGCAAATTACTTCATTTTCTTACAAAATAAATTAAGAATTAAGCGTATTATCGTAGAGTTAAATTTAATTGTGTTTTATAAGATTTAAGGTCCACTATAGAACTATGTTCACATTATTTATTTATAATAATTGTAAGTGATTCAGCAAATTATACATTACAAATACATCAAAATTAATTACAGCAGTACAATCTTCAGCAACGACTATGTTCTGTCTACTGATATAGCGATTTTCACATAACGCACCCAAAAACTCTAACGATGAAATCATTCAGTGTTGAAAGAGCAAATGATTTAACCGGATGTACATATAATTTTATCATTATTACATTTTTTCTAAAAATTTCATCCCGTACATTCCTGCTACCGTTTCAAATTCAACCTAACCTACAGCTATATTCTATTTTATTTAATTTACTACAATTTTATTTTTTAAGTCTTTGTTCCTTAAATTTTCGTTTATTTCCTTCATTCATATGGTGTTGCTTGTCTAGATTTGATTGGTTTAGCAATTGTAATCATATAGTAAATATAATGATGCTAACTGACTTGTGTATTTTGCATTGGAGGTAGAAAAATGACTAAGATCACGTAGAAAACACAAACTTTGGATAAGAATGAAATGAACTGTGTATAAAATATTGTTAAGAACAAGAATAATATGCGTAGATTCAAATTAAAGAAGAAGTTGAGTTGAGACCTTACAATATTAAAGGCTAATATTATTGCTTTCTTGCTACCAGTCCCATAAAATACTTTTTGTCAATAGAAAATACTAAAGAATGTCACAATCATAAAGTGTAATGCACCACTACAGAATGATAATGCCCTGTAGATAATATTGTATGACGACCGAGAGGTCGAATTACATAAATCATGTTCTATATAAGAGTAGCTTTTAATGGATGCATGATGAGAACAAAATATTTAAATAATATTTGGATTTTTTTTGATTTTATCCGAAACATTTTTTGATTTAGGTAGTATTGGAACAATTCAATTGAATTCCTTCAAAAAATAAAATCAGAAACAAAGTAGGTACTGCAATTACAAACTGTAATTAGTACACTTTGATAAATACTATATGTCACTATACTGCTTATAGTACAAATACGACTTGTAAAAATACAACTTACAATACAAGAATCTACATTTACTCACCATACGTGTAAGATATTTGGATGGTAATCCTTTAAGGTGACTTTTCTGATCCATCACTAATTAACAATAAGTGACTCGTGTTTTTGTGTTGGATGCAGAATGGGTGGAGTCTGTTAGTGTTTTTGGAAATAGCAGATGCTACATTATATCTGCTGACGTGACGACAATGATAAAAAGCGGATTAAGTGATAAGAAATAACACAAACCCTATCAAATTACGTAATTGACTAACTTATAAGATAGCAGGATCTTGAGGAATAAGGGGAGCCATGGTCTGACTGGGATTTTGACCAGGATGGGGAGGGTTTTCCAGGTCAATTAAATCAGAGTCGGATCCACCTTGTCGTCTCACTTTGGTCGATTGTCGCTCTGGAATGAAGAGAGCTACAGCAATGGCACCCATTACCATCAGTGCTCCAAATACGAAAGGAGGTCCTGGTATAAGCTGGAAAATCAATATTTTCATATTAGAAATAAGTAGAATATAAACTTTATTTTTCAAAGCAAGAAGATTATAAGGGTTTTGTGCGGTCAGTGCATTTACGGGGAAAATGAAGGGTTTACAGTAAATTATAGCGTACTTCTCGGTTTAAGAAAAATCCCAAATCCGCATTCCGTAAGGCCGACTTTAATTAGAAAGAAGGAGAAATATACACATACCATAATTTCAAAATTTAGCAGTAGTCAAAACCGACTGTCCAATATAGAGAGGAAATATTCTAATATTATAATCAATCCCAATTACAAAAGCAACTAAAGATGCATAGGTTCATATGACAGAATAATGGAAGATCGTAGCTACACATCGTTAGATGTTAGACATGCTACATAGGCTTTGAAATCTCATATTTACAATTTACTCAAAGTCTACTGACAGGAAAATCATTTTATCATTAAGAGCAGACAACATAGTAGGACAACGACTGAACACATCTAAACAATAACGACAACATTCTCATTCATAAACGAAATTCTTTTTGAAACTTACATGGCCAGATAGATGATGTGGCGGTACTTCGGTAGTCATATTTGCACTACTTACGATGGAACTTGCACTAGGAGTTCCTTTACTTTGGTCCACTGCATTTAATCGAGCTTCATCTTCATTCAGATCAACGTGGAAAACATAGAATATCAAACCAAAGAAAGCCGGTCCCAAACCATTGCACAATCCTCGCATCCCTGTAATCATTCCTTGAGCTAATCCTAAAAATCATTAAAAACATTATATTGTCATTAAAACTCTTTTAGCGTCTATAGAAAAATGCAGGAAGAACTCATTATTTTTGCTACATTGGAAATCACTGATTCATTAAGAGGGTGTGGGGACTTTGATCGGATATGATTCCGGGAGATCGGCTGAACGTACAGCAATATGGTTTTCATTTTCAAAGGCGAGCATAAAAGCCCGATTTTTGAAATTTGTTTTATAAATAATTATTTTATATTTTTATGAAATACATTGTACGTAAGAAATTCTTTTTTATGGTACTTTTGTTATCTATGTACGTTTTTCCAAAATCCCGGAACCATATTTTTCTGATTTTATTTCTTTCGTCATATTTTTAATATCCTTGCTTACCTTGCTTGTCAGGGTCAGAATGAGTTGAAACAAATGAAGATATGGCAGGGTATGTAATGCTGGAAATTGCTGCTAAAACACCAGCAGCCCACATCATCCTAAAAATGAAAAAAAAGGTATTCAAGTAAAATTTCAATGTTCAGCGTTCTGTTTACTACATATTATACTCACCAGGCTTGAGATCCAAAGCCATACCAGGCAAGTTGGGCCATTTCAAATGTCAGCCCGATTACTATTGTCTTTCTAGGTCCTAAGTTTTTCATGAGTAGACCTAATAAAGCAGTTTGCGCCAATACAGACATGATGCCGACAAATGCAATAAAAGTTGCAACCGCCTCTGCTCCGAAACCCATTACCAGGCGCAGGTACACAAAGAAACACGAATACTGACCAGCCTAAAACGATTTAAAGGGAGAATTAAATAAATTTCCAAGAGAATAGCAAAATTATCAAGTCACAAGTAATAAGAAAAAGATACATATAGAAGATTTCTTACTTCAGGGAGATAAGACAGCAGTACGGCAACACAAATGAGTAGTATAGTCTTATCTTTGCCGACCTTGCGAAGGGCAGCAAATGGATCTGCTTGTTCCCAAGCTAGAGGAGCCCAGGCGGATACCCTTAACTTCTGTGGCAAACTTTCTGGAACTGCCACTAACACGAAAAGTACGTCTAGAGCCGCAATGGCAGTGGCGAGAGCCACTACAGTCTCTTTCCCATAATAAGTTTCAACATACGCACCTAATGCAGGGCTGGTGACAAGAGACGCAGCAAATGTCGCGGATACCAGCCCATATGCTGCTGATCGTTCTTGTTCTCCTTTTCAAAACAAGAAATAACTATTAACACTTTACATACAAACTTCAAACGCTTTACATTCTCAGTCAACCTTCAATGTGTGCGATGAAAAATACACCGTACCCAACACAATGAATGCTGATTCAAATTATTGGGTTGCTTATATTTTTGCACTAGTAATTCATCCTTCTAAATTTATCAAATTAATCAGAGTTCAACAAACTTTTTATGTTCAAGACATGAAGTCTGCAACTGCAATGCACTACTATTCGATAC
Source organism: Tomocerus maximus (assembly GCA_019776445.1). Lineage (NCBI taxonomy): Eukaryota > Metazoa > Arthropoda > Collembola > Entomobryomorpha > Tomoceridae > Tomocerus > Tomocerus maximus. The sequence continues at coordinate 8,294 of JABASH010005405.1, read as the reverse complement.
GCTTGACTAACAATTTGGCATAGATTCAGTCATTCAGAATTTCATCGACCGTAACAAATGACACTCTATTTCAATACTAATTTTTGGTAATATTCCAAAGTTTGGATTCATCTCCAAAACCAATAAATATGTAAAATAGTTATTCATACTCTTAACAGTTAAATTCAAGATATTTGTTACTACTACAAACAAATACTAGTGAAACAGAAGTATTTACGATGAACTATATTTAAACATTAATTTAGCATGTTTATGCTTCAAGCGTTGACCTATAATTTTAACTTCCTTTGCTATGACTTACCAGGAGTTACATCTGCCACATATGCAAACACAACGGAGAATGTCACAGCAAACACACCAGATATAGAAATCATGGCAAAGTACCACCAAGTATTAATTTGCTAAAAAAGAATAAAACATGAATTAATTAATAAATAAATATATTGTGTATGTATATAGGTGCACGGAAAATAATGCAATACAACTTACCATCAGGGGAATAGGTGCACATGTGAAGAACACGGTTAAAATTAGAAATAATTTTCTACCCCATACATCTGATAATGCGCCAATTAATGGAGCACTTAAAAAAGAAAGTAGTCCCTGAAAAAATATTTTGCAATGTTAAATAAATAACACAATATTTTAATATTTGTTACAACAAAACGATGTATTCTACACAAAAGTATAGAGGTTTACTAAGGTTTGAAATAAGGCTGTTGACGTGTATAATACCGACAACAGTATAATAATATTCAACATACCTTAATGCCTACTATCAGTCCATTCATAAGAAAAGTATGATTTGGAAAAGTCTCATTGAGTACCTGAAAAAGGAACAATTAAATGAAAATCTTATGGTATTACAATTTACAGTGGTAAGTCGGTCCCGGTAAGTAGGTAAATATATTGAAGTTAGTCTTTTAGTATTAATATTTTAAGTAAATTATGTTAAATTCGATGTAAAAGTACTTACAGTAATCATAGGAGTCGTCAGGAGACCCCAGGCGAAAAATTCGAGGAAAATAACGACCAATGCATGATGAACGGATGGCTCACCTATTCCAGATCCCTGAAAATACATAAATTCATAAGTTATTTGAAACTAGTCACAACAAAATACAGCACCATTTGCAATGCAAGGAAAATAAATGAATGTGCTAAGTCAACAAATAGTAATATTATTGTACCAGATTACATGCCATCGTTCTGCACTGCAATCTGAGATACCTAGTTACGTATCTCAGTCAGTACTACCGCAGTGCTAGACTATCTATGTGTATGAGTATGATTTATTTAGTAGTTGTATCGACGCATGGTAACAGCAGCACTCTACGACTATCCATAATCTCTTTATGTATATTTCTTTACGTCTTTAAAGATCCAATTCATGTACATAATATTTATTTGGAACTGTTCTTGCATCTGTATGCAGTCCGATATTGTATGTATATTAATGACATTATAGGCAGATCTTGTGCAAATTTTGTTTGTACGAGTTGCTACACAGTTAATTAGGTTTACGGTATAATATTTATCTTAGAAGCAGGATGTGCTATACAGTCTCAGCACCGAGATAGATTTAAATTAAAACCCTGTATCAATTTTCCACACGTAAAAGAACAGCAACATTCAAGGTTAAATATATAATTGTATAGGATTTGGAGCCTGTGATGAGGTCACGGACCATCTATGTTATAATCTAGTTTTAAAACAACAGCTTAACACTGGGACATTTGTCTCTGCATTAATACTTCAGTAATATTGAACGTCATGAACGTGTTATAGTTTTGTATTTAGGCAACTGGCTAACGATAATAACATTGTAATAGTTGAAGCCACAGTCATGTCAGCACGCTGTTAGCGCAGATGAGTTTAATAATTAAAGTCTGTTTATGTAGCACAGTACTTCCTCTGCATTATCGTTTCACATGTTCGAGGCGTGACATATTTTCATTAAATCAAAATTGCTTGAAGTCACTATTAACCCTGAAAATTGGAAGAATTGACAACGGTTGGAACTTTGACATTTTGGATGGAATCAAAGGTGGAATTTATCTTGAAGTTGAAATGTTTAATATAAGTAGAATTCTTTAAATATTTAATGCACAGTAGTTTGGAGAATGCGTTGTCTGTGTGCAAGGACAAAGACGTTAGTTTAAGTACACATAAACTTCCGACACTAACACTCACTGCGTTAGTGACATTTTGTCGCCAGTGTATAGCAGCACATGCATTATGTAAATGGGTACATAAATAAAGACCCGTCCGAGTTCCCGCATAACCCTTGCCCTTATACTAGGTATACAAGGACATTCCGAATTCCAATACTTGAGCATTTCCTACACGTAAATTGTTATCATTGATTGTTTTTCTTTTTGCCTCTTCTTATACTATTGTATCTACTGCCTTCTATGTATGAATCGGATACTATAATAATTATTCTTCTCAACGATTTAATTCGACACTTCCACTTCCAACACATAATAAATTACTGCATCATGTACTCAGGCATTTATGTATGGATATCATCGTTTTCCAACAATAAAGTATAGCCCTTCATCGGACAAGTAATTTAAACACGAAAACAGGATATCAGGTACAAGTGTTAAAAATAGCTTAAAGAGTGATTAGATTTTTATTATTTTAAAGGATCACTAGTTATAATGTGTACTAATGTATATATGTACGTATGTACACTATGTAGCGAGTATAGATAGATATATCGTTATATAACATATAGAGAGAAATATACTTTATAGCACCTAAAGAGATTTTTTGGTATGTCTTTTCCTATAGTATTTGCGTGAATATGTGTTTGTACATGTATGCTTATATAGTGTAGTAGGACTTTTACTCAAACTTTTACTAGTTGATAAAAAATACTGTTATGGCACTACTAGTAGTAATTATAGGGATATTAGGTAGGTAGATTCTTTCTCAATCAGTAAATCACAATGTAAATGAGATATCGTCTTCATGTAGGTAATAATTAAATGGAAACTGTCCAAGTTCAAAATATCCCAACGATGGCTCAACTGACAAATAAAAGCTACCCAATGAATGGAACTCCACAATGCACTAGTTCTACAAGAACGATGAAGTTTAGTAAACCAAACAGTAGAACGAAAATAGGGCAAGGACTAGATTCGGGACGCAGCAAGCAATCCATTGAGCTGCAATTTCGGGACTGGCGTCGTTTCACACAGAAAGCTATTCCATGTTCCATAGCCATTCCTTTCGCCTCTCTCCATCCATCCAAGCACTGCTCAACCTCCATAATACTCCATATTCATTACGACTTCCAACCAAACGGACTCTAGTGCTTCTACTAATACCGATCCTCACTATATAAAGGATATAAACCTTCTTCAACTTTTCAGCAAATACCTTAAGCTTTTTATCTACACGTACATCCATATTCTCTGTCATATTCAGAGTTTCACTCTCAACGCCGGCTCCCAGCAGATTCCCTTTTTACATAGGCATCACGCTCAGAGCACAAGTTTTGGCTCAAGTGTGGCATCACTGAGCAAAATCCTAGTATTCCGACCGGCAGACCGAACAAAACCCTGGCTGGATATGTATAGACGCTGAGCGACGAAACTAAAGGCAAGGCTCAACCGTTCCCGACTGCTGCAGCATAGAGAATTGTATCACGTCGTAGATGAGATGCAATGGATCTCTTCACTGGAGAAATTCAACCCCGCAGATCGCAAGATGTAGAATGGATCTGGCACACTAACCTTGAATTCTATCGATTCGCAAAGAAGAGCTTGGAGCATGGCATCGAGTCTAACCATTCTTCGTCAGACTTTCTTACACTTCCCTTTCGTTTCCTGCAGAACTACACAGCAAATACCATATAAGTACTACATTGGTAATGTGTTCGTCGTTTCTGCAGCTAAATTACATACCAAGGTCTGCAGTGGAGACAAGGGTATGCAAAAATAATATATATAGGACTACAGCATAAAAAACATTTACATCATCATATCATATACCACACAAAGTGCTAAAAAGCATTTAAATGGTTTGCAATGAATTACTATTAGGGTTCATAAAGCGTATAGTAAGAACTTAGAAGATGCTAATGCTTCCTACGTGTACCATTCCGTATTATACCAATTCTGTACCAATTATATGCAAAACAATTCGGGTGTATCTATTTATCCACATATTTTACCTATCAATAACAATAACAATTTATTGGTTATATCTGGGTTATAACAAAGTTCATCACAGAATTTTCAATTAAAGTCATCCCTCTCTTTCTTATCGAATTTTATAAGCCATATTAATAAAACTTTTCAAGGAAAACATATACCTAAAAATTGTCAACCATAAATTTTTTTATGCATACATTTGTCCTAGTTTACGTTGCTATCAGAGGTGAACACATTTTCAGTGCAAAGGTCACTAAAATACCCATAAAATAAGCTTGTTGGGGTGTAAACTTATGCATGTACATATACATCTAATTAGTTTTTAACTTTTATTAACTTTTTTGTTGTGCGAGGGTAGGATTTAGTTCACCTGAGTAGGTGACTTATTTCAATGTTAAAATTTAATTACGCGCCTACACGCAATCACTGAATATTTACCTGTTTAGCTCATGATTGAACGAAGACGGTAGAAATTACTTAATTTGTGTTGAAGACTTTACTTGTCTTGCATATACAGGAAAGGAATAAATAAATATTCTTCTCTTTGTTATGCTGATGCTTATGATTATTGAAGAAAATAATATTATCATAAATATGTATTCAATTAGCATCACATACAAAGCCAAAAGGTACTACGCTGCAAACGCATTTTAGAAATTGAGGATAATACAATACGGAATGCGTTCTAGTCGTTTGTGTGCTATTTTTACATTTATCCTCTAATTACAAAATTAGTACACACATTATCATTAGAGGATAGAACAAAAGTCATAAGGTATGATATGCAATAACACGTACATAGCCCATTATTCACCCACTTAGAAATGACAATGGTACTTGTAATGGCTATAGACATTAGGCCAGGCCCTTTAAACTGTAAAAAGGCCATGTCCATGTAGCAGAAGCGAATTGCTGAACATAAAATGTCTGGTCTGGAATACATACGTACATGGGTGTATAATTCAGAAATCTTACAAGGAACTACTCAAAGTATACTCATGTATTGTATTTAGACTTCATGCAGCTTATTGCAACAAATTGCTGTCAATATTTTTTTTAAACTTTACTATATCGACTATATCCCCAAGAAAGCGAGTTTCAACCATTTTTAGAGACATTTAATTATGACGTATCTCAAAATCCATGAAGATGTTTTAATATGTAGAATGTAGGTATACTTAAATTATAAATGCCCAACAGGACGACTGTGAAAGCAAGAATGCTAGAAACTCATGCATAATTTACGAGAACTGGGAAAGTGCTTTCTAAAGTCTAAAGAGAAACGAATACGAAGAAAAAATTTCTTACTCCTTGTACTACCCAACAACCATCTTCCAAGAACACCGTAGCTACCTACACGAAAAGTTTTCCTCGGGAAATTATGGTGCAATGTACAACGATACAAACCACTTTTCTCGTGTATTCCATTCAGTTATTTCAGTTACTACTCTGAATGTAAAATATAATAGTCTATATGATATGAAGAGCAGAGCAAGAACATCATGAAAGCAGAATCAATTCACAACTATCTACTATCTACGTCAACGAAAGTAAGCCCCATTTCCAATTTAAGAAATGAAGCAAGTACATCAGCAACTCACCGTACAAATGGCCCAGCCCTGCCCACCTAACAGTCGTTTATGTTTGCTTACATTCCACTATTTCCGTTTTCTATGTAGTAGGTAGTCATTTTCTTATTCGCATACGGACAGAACTCTCTAGAGGTATAAATCATTAGCTGAATTCACTGCGCATTTCTACGATTTCAAATCCTAAGAAGACATTTCCATATGAAGTCATTTACTATTTCTCTGCAACCGTTTCTTCCTTCTCCTTATAAGCTTTTGAAGAGAGTAATAAGAGATTTTTTAAAACCTGATATCTTGTGCTACAGATAAAGCTTCTAATCCACCGAATGTTTCTTCAACTGAACTAAGCAGTATAGTATGCACCCTTTTATCTATGCCCAATGCTAACAGTCAGATGTAAGACATTAACTGCAATCGCAACTGCAGTGTCGGATTTAACTGCAATCTTTACAAATGTATTCTAATATATATATGCTACTACGAAATACATAAATTGAATAGTAGTAAGTGAGTTAAATGTTTAGAATGAATATCTTTCTATCTACTATGAATTGCAGAGTAGACAATTAAATAGAATTTAAACCGCATAAAACCAATATGATTAGGATATTATTCAGTACAGTACTTGCTGGTAAGCATCCCCGTGAAAAAGGAGTAACACTAACACGCATGTAAAAAGGAAAAGTGGACTGGATTCTCTAACTCTAAACATCACAAGCAGTGAAAGCACACAGAATGTCGCTTTCTTCGCCAACAAGATTCTGTAGAAGCAGAACGAAAATTTGCTATACAACGTTATAATTTTAATAGTTATTACAGTCTATCTGCTCGCAGCTACAGTTTCGAACTACAGCAAGAAACATCTAACAATCAGCAACAGAGTTCGGTACTGCCTGATTAGGTATACAACAGGGCAAACCAAGTCGTAATCTACCTCTTGCGATAAAATCCAGAGCATTGATCGATGCTGGTAATTTTGCTTAATGTATACTTCTTTTAAGCGGAGAAAGTGTGGAAATAATCTTCGTGAATGAATTTACTTGCGACAAAATCTCTTGTTTTTAATCTCTTATCAGTCTGTGGTGGGGGAATTGTAGAGTGCACAGCGTAGAGATACCGATGCTATTGCTATGTTATGTCTGTTATGTATATGATATGCTGTGTAGATACATAGCTACTTTACTTTATTACGGGGAACGTACTACACCAGTACACTATGAGAATTTTGACACAATTAGACTACTAATACTACAAGTCTTAATAAATCAGATATGCAATGCGGACAAACATAACTTTAATAAACTGCATCGCTCCAATTTAATCCATTACCCCCAATCCAAAAGAAAGCAAAAACTTNTACTATCCATGGCTCTGTTCATGAACCATTCATTTTGGTTAGTTGCATTAACATTAACTTCCAGTAATCCGATATTCATAATTAGTACGTTAATGACTATAATGACCAATTAAATGCAAATCAGTAGAGTAATCGATATTTAAATTCAATAAAATTATAAGTAGACAAACTACATGTCTATATGTCTCCAGTCCCTGCGTTCCTTCGTAAAATATATCCAATCCAGATCCAGAGTATTTTTAATGATAATTACACAGAACTTGTTATAATATAAACTGTTACTGGTGCCTAATGGTGTCATACACTTGGAAATTTATTATTCACATATATTGACAGGAAGTAAGGACAGAAAATGTAACTGTGGCAAGTGGCAGGTACGTCCATATTCCATATTTTAGTAAAATCGCTATATACCATAAAGCTACAATATATTTTGACATTCAGATATTTATTTATGTACAGAATATGTAAGTAATGGTTCGGATTGGTTCGATACAATATACAATACACTACAATAGTAGGTACATGGGCAACATTGTGTATTCTCCTAAATATGCAGACCAGAAGCCCCTAACCTAGTTATTAACTTTACGCTTTACATACCTAACCCGAATGAGGCAAACCGGGGGTGGGTTGCACAGTTTTATTTAACGTGAACCAACTGATGCAAAATTCACATGCAGTGCCTACCATTTAATGGTTTTCAATTTCTCGCCCATCCAGAAGCGTGCTGTGTCACCTTGGACTTTCTCTTGTGAAACAAAACTATCGTCATCCGAAGAAGGCATTCTCTCGAAGTCTTCGAGAGAATGCCAAATGGGTTTATATCATATTGCCAATCATAGTAGGTTTATTTACCAAATAATTCAATTCAACTGAGAGATATTAGGAACCCCGAAACACAGCACGACGACGACAGCACATCAGGCAATATATACCTACACCATTACTTGTAGCAAACGAAGCCACGTAAATTATACAATAAATTATTGACATAACACTGAATGTAGGATGAAATGAGATCACAGAGTTACAGAAATGACTACAAAGGATGAAATGATATTACATACTTACGTAATGATTTCTTGCAATAAGTAATAAACCATGTACAAATGGATGTAAAAAAGTTGCGGAAATACAGATTAGAGACACGAAAGTATTCGTAAAACTACGAAAAAATTG
>JABASH010005404.1:0-12183 GCA_019776445.1 Tomocerus maximus | reverse complement strand
CAAACCTGAGGAGCATTGAGGATTCGAACCCCAATATCAATCTGAGAAGCGGCTTTTGACTCCACTAGACAGACCTGTACTCTCTATGTAGAGAGAGTGGAGAGAATAGTATTTCGTAGGTAAGTATTAAATGGTCTCCATCTCCAGTCATAGCGTAGAAATGTTTGACTTCACCTGTATTAATTTCAGTCCTTCACATGGACATAGAAACGCTGGTAAGCACTAAAAACCATGTAATTATGAGTCATTACGTTATCATATACAATGCATTATCATTTTTTATTAAAGTAACTTCAAGAAAGAAAAATTATAGCTTAGATACTATACTGGCAGGACTTGTGGTGATCTATGCGCTATACATGCAATTGCCCAACTGAATTTGAATCGCTCGTAAATATTATGGAATTGCTCTAACAATTTTGAGGCGTGATGCAAAATTGTAAAACTTTAAGAGAATTACCTGAGTACTAAGCACAACACTGAAAAGTAATAACCATTTCAAGAAATGTCTTCTTGTAAAATATAACTTTTACCTGGACAGTAAACTTTCATTTGGTAATGTGCTTTGGTAAAGTAACTATAAAATGTGTGTAATGCCAGAAAACTGTAGGCCATTATTATATGACACCGTCACCGTTTCGTTTTTGTAGTTCTTCAAATAATCATTATTGTCAGTATGTCGTATGTCTTGCATTACCTTTGCATGATTTAAAGTACTACTGCAACATTGTGTGCCATTTTCGTAAGTTAAAGGGGCTATGCGAGGCAAACTGTACAAAATGCATGAATTATATGCTATCATGCAATCTCTTGTATTCCATTTTACTAATAATCAATTTTAGGTTACGTTCTTTAATAATATTGCACCTACTGATTGTTAGTTTTTAACAATCAGCAAAGTATTCGCAAAATAAATCTATTTTTACATTCATATGACGTCTTTCTTTGCATCTGTGATTTATTATTAGACGTATTCATTGCGTAAGTATGAAGTAGGAAACTGGCTCAAAGGTAACGCAAATAGTATTGCAAGATATCTCAGATTGAAGCCGTCTCAGTTACACCTTGAGTCTTGTATTGCTATATTTATGGTATATAACTACTAAATACGTAGTTTACAATGTACACTGAAGTCGGTCTTAGAGAAATGCTCATAATATAGATAGACCTTCGTCTACAGATATTTACAGACGGGATGCCACTCGTATCATAATATTGTCATTTCTATCTCTTGTGCCAAGCAATCCAAAAATAGTATGTCTATAGGATCAGAATTGACCATTACCTTTAATTGGAAAGATGGTGATACCTTTGCTTTGCATTTAAGTTCGCTATTTTTAGCATCAGGTTATTTTTGTTTCAGATAGTAAGTGACTAACTTCCTACAGCAAATATTTAAGATTCTTTCCTAAACATGCAGACAGTGATATCACTGCCTAACTAATGTCCAAATGTAATAAATATTGAACTGCATTAGGATTAATTCAAGGGAAACCTCTCATTACTCGAAATACGTAGTGCGAGAGTGAGTGAGAATGCGACTTAAAACTTTAATGAGAGAATTTCTGTAAGTGCTGTTTAGATAAAATAGTCTCATCTTTCGCCAATGCGGACTATGCACTATCCAGTATAGCCTGTAACTCCATTTAAAACTTTGATCCTCTATTTCATCCGAGAAAATTCGATTAGGAGCTACCAGCAAAATGACAGATAGGCTATGATTTGTTGACTCCTTACTGAAGCATGCAAAAGTTTTAATTCATTTTCAAGTGTCATTGGGATCTGCTGGTCTGCATACTATCCATATCCAGAAAAGAGTGGGAGTTAAAGTGAAGATGATTCTAGAACATTGATTATAAAATACGTCAACATTATTAAGACATAAGACCGTGATGTACAAGACATTTTTCATACCAAGCGAAAAACAAATAAATGGTTCTGGCTTGTTATCAGTACAATTACTTTGAAAAATCCTATCATTGCTGTTACCTAATAGACAGACGAGTTACAGCACTATTCACGAGTTTAGTTAGTATATATTTACAATACATATGTAAGGTTATACTAGATTATGTAGAGGCACATTGAAATCATTACAAGGTATCACATATAGTGACATTTGAAAACTATAAATATAAATTTGATATAGTTTTTGAACATCTACAATTTCATTTTTATATTTAAATTATGTACCTCATTAAATGCCATTCATATTCCCATCTCTATAATTTGCATACGAAATATGATTTTTTTGAAAGTCACTTTTAGAGACACCATGACCATACCATAACCTAAGCCGAATGCAAATAAAAACATCAGTTTTATAGGTATAGAGAGTTTTTAGTTGCAATGCAGACCAAGTTGTTTAATAGCGTAATATTTGCCCCGGAATTGCATTGTAAGCCCACATATTTTCAATGTGACGAACCGAGTATTTAATGTCTACAATTGGTTAGTGTAGTTACAATTCATATTATTTAAGTAGTGGTTCTAGTGTAGAACATGGTTCAATGTTGACTGAGTTTTATAATTTTTGTATCGGTGAGTGAGACGCCTACTGTGTTCATTCCAATAACTCCAGAACCAAACTCTTCGGTGTATCGTGTTCGCCATATTTAATACATATTGTACAGGGACATGGACAATACAAATGGTACGATTAATATAAGTAACTACAGGCGTAAGGTGCAGAGCAATGCATTGTTACAGCTACAACTACAACCCCTACGAAAATGCACGTTTATATAATAATATAGAAGACCGGTACTGTAGTGTATTCACCTAACTATTTATTTGTATATATTTACGAAGATTCAAATAAGCCAGCATGTACCAATATATATACATATAATCAGTCAATTTCCATGAAGTGTCCATAAGCAATAGACAACTGGCATTAATAAGTTTATGGGCAACATCACATTTACTTTCTAAATGTCAACGGACTCATTTTTTATTTAAAACGAAGATAGCAACCACAAAATCGAATTTACCGAACCTGTTCCCTTCAGTTATCAATTAAGCATGTTCGTAAAAACCTATTTTTATGCTGAACTTCGTGATTTTCGTGATGCGTACAACTTGCAACTCGTGAAGTTTTGCCTTGTCCCAATATACAACCACAAGAAGGCAAAAAATGTTTTAACGAGGAACAAAGGATGTTAAATCAAAATTGGTTCCTGTAGTCAAAAATTGTATTTGTTACGTAGAAAATACTAGTGTAAAATATTAGGAAAACTGTCCTTCAGTTAGCCGAGTTATTATAGTGTTACAGTGTCAGCATACAGGTATGTGTCACTGTTTGACCTACTTGATAATTACCCTATGTTAAGCATGAACAGACATGGCACTTAAAATATTTCTCGGAAATAAATAGGTGAAATTTTGGAAATATTTCGCGAAACATTTCGCACTCATACTAATGTTTATGTTTAGAACTATTTATTATGCTTTCATCAAATACTACTCACAAAACCGAAAAACGCTTAGGGTTGGGTTTTGACTGAAAAACTGACTTTACCATGCACAATAATAAAGTAGACCATGACCCTACCCATGCAAACAATATATTTTTATCATGCATAATATCTTTAATAAGACTTTTTGCACAAAATAGTTAGTGATCTGTCTACACATCTGTGGTCAGGTATAAAAATTTAATTTATAATCGTATATCTATCATTAGTCCTCCCTTTACATTTTTTTCTTTTCTATAACCATAAAAACTGATTCATTCCAATAATTTTTTCATTCAAACAGGATCGTATTACAGTTTTGGATAGAGAAGGTCGACATTATATCTATATATGCATAGTACTTATGTGTAGAATCTGATTAAATCTTTTCTTGATGTGCTTACGTAACACACGTGTACAGATTTTATATGCAAAAATATTGATTTGGCTGCAAATATTTGAGGATTTAGTCCCGATTTTAAGCATTTCCCACTTTTATTACGTAATGCTATGAATAGTAGTTGAGTTGAATAGGAAGATCGATTGACGGAACAGGATTTAATTCAGCTTAAGTATGGCAGAATTGACTGCTGTGAAATAGAGATGTTAACATTCAATTGACATGAAATACCATTGACTAGGTACTAATATTGAATAATATGGAAAACCCGTTCACCTCCAAACTTCTACCTACAAATGGATGATGGATATTATTTATAGCAGTATGTAAGTGAACCCAACCAAAATAAATGCTTCTCATGTAAATGCAGTCACTTGCTTACTTGCCCATGTATTGATCACGTGCTGCAGTATATTTATTTGCATGTAGGGTGTTAAAGTAGCAAATAAATGACATGGAAGATGTCAACTATTTGTGCCTAATAAAAGGAAGAAGACATTTCAATAAAATATTCGCCATATACTTTCTTCCTTGCTGACGTCACTACTATATATAAATAGGTACTTAATAAAATTCAGCTAGTTAGCATCAATCATTCCTCTAAACATTTTTATTGAGGCATATGGCTCGTTGTCGACTAGGACACCTAAATAAAAAATGACTGCTTTCATAGACACCTATTCGCAATTTCAACATTTGCAAGTATTGCGGTGTGTTCTTGTGTAAGTATGACATGAAAGAAATTAGCAATACAGCGCAAAAGGACGCTCATGAGAAATTCTTGCTAGCTTCTTGAAGTCTGTACATTTATTAGGACCGTGGCCGCTTTTAAGAGGATAAGCAAACGAACCTTAGCCAAAAATTAGCGGAACGCAGGAGTTGAGAAATAATTAACTAAGACATGGCAGAACACCAGTAAATGTACAAACACTAGGAAAAAGCTCTCTGGGTATTTGTAGACACTTACACTTGCAAGGTAGACTCTCTGAGTACCTACTCGCTACGTCGTAGCTACCAAAGTCTGATTTTTTAAAACTAATTTATCTTTTAAGGAAAGAAAATTATTTTGCCAATATCACAAGTTTTGAAAATAAACGCCAATAACTCGAATTCAGTTGGATAAAATTGCACTTTCAATTTCTAGTACTACATTAGTTCCAAATTTTCATTTGTATTTTCGGAGATATTAAATCACTGACATGAATATTTCTGCTCAATTAGATATTGTATCAGTACCAGTCTCATTTTGGAATAACACAATTCATCATTGTCGCTCACAATAACTTCCGAAATTTCCTTTAAAATTGCCCAACGACTGTTACTGGTCTACATCTTTAACCACTTATTGAAACTGATGTATGATCGGCCTGACTTTTATCAAACTTAAGGCAACAGCGAGAAAATTCAATAGAATCTCAGTCCAGGTAGCATTCTAACTCATGGAAGGTTTATTCGGTTTTTTATCTTTATGGTTTTCTATTACTTTGCTCGTAGTTTACTTTCATTGCGATGTACTTTCTAGCGAGTACAGTGGTGGAGATACAAAGTTGTGCACTCAATGCTGCCTACCAATATATTAACTTGATTTAATATAAAATGGAGTTTTTTAATACTCCAATACACATATGTTAAATACAAATTTTATTATGGCTGCCAATCAATGCCAATTATTGCTGAATTTCTTATACATGATTAATTTTCGGACACAATGGCAAGACTCAAATACTGTCCCAACAATTGTGATTTCAGTGTTATTTATCAGCAAAAATTGTAATGTTCTCCATTTTTATAAACTCGAGAGGTGACATAATTTCTTTTTTGAGACAGAATTTTCCTATGGTTTCTTATATTTTCTTCGCACACATTTTATATCCCCGTAACTATATAGGCATATGTACTTGACAGTATTATGTCTTCTCCTGAAGTTATCTCACATTTCTTTTTTTCAAAAGTAAACACAATGTCATGTATTTAATACTAATGGAATCGAACGCTATATTCTACTATTTAGTTACTAGGTACTTCAACAAACCATCGCTACCTGCCTTATACCCATGTTGTCTCGGTTTATTTATAAATGACTTTCACCGTCCGTTTAAAAACGGGCATTACCAAAAAAATCTGTTAAAGTCAGGTATCAAGAATGTTCTAGAATTGATTCAACAAAATCTGATTTTTCCCCTTACATTTATGTAAAATAGAAAAATGCAGGTCTTATTCTTATTCTACATTGGACTCCACCAAATAAGCATTGAACACCATTGAATAAAAACGGATATTGCTTACATCGGTTTTCCTTGATCTAATATAATTTCCAGTAAGGACACTAAAATACTTATAAGTTCTTTTGCAAATAAATATCTTTAAATGGTAAAAATTTATTTTGATTTTAGGATTTGTTTTCTTATTGAAATATCATTTTTCGGTCTAAATGGGAGAAGCAATGTAAATGTACCTTAAAGAAAATGAAGCTGGGCAGTCCTGAAACCTGTAACAACTAGCAATGTATTGACCCTTTAGTCTTTGTAATTTGTAATGCATGTGTTTCACTTCGTTAATGGAAAGGTAGATTAAGTGGCCATACGTAGTTAGCTAAAAACGGGCCTTCTCGTGCAGAAAGTGTTGTAATGTATTCTTGACGCGTTTACTAGTGTTTTATCCCATTGGGCATAACTTCATAGTACCATTACGTACCTAGATTCTTCACCCATAGCAATTATTATTGTTTGAGCGTAAATAGTGTGATGTCTGTCAGTGAAGCTAACAATTAACAATTAGCCAATAGCAATGGTATACATAATCGACTTGTTTTTCTGGATTTTCACATGTACATGCGTTGCATACGCTCCGTTGTGGTCGGGGTAATTAACGAGTGCTTTTCAACTCCGTTCAGTTCAACAGTAAAAATTGTATTTAGTTCGACTGTAGATTTCCAGTAGTGCAGAGCACGCCATTGATTGTTAGTTTAACTCTCCCATGGCACCTAACTAGAAGAGGAAACAAGGGCCGAACCAAATGATCCTGAAACATTATGTATGCTACGAAGTTACTGTAGACTACATAAGCAGTCTCATCACAGTGCCACTTGCACTATTGTACATTCTCAACATATCCGGCTGCTTTAGTTAATTCCGTAAAAGTGAGACAAATCAAACCAGATTGCATAGGTAAGTATAATCTAGGAGCATTGGTAGTGGTACGCAATATAATATTATGGTATGGTATGGTACCTACTTATGTGACAGAACAGGCAAATGCACATAGCACAACATACCATAAAGCTTGAAATAACGACGCAGTCTAAATGAATGTAAATAAACTACTATTTATAAAAGCCGGCAAAACTTGGTGAAATTGAGCTGTCATGGGAAATGATAAAGCGACATAATTCACATTTTAGCACTTAAATATATGTATGGCATATTTGTAATTGCAATACACATATTCAACATTAAATAATATATTTACAATGGAGCAGGACCATTATGTACACATACTTACCTACATAATAGTATGTATTCAAAATATAATAGGAAAATGTAATTTCTTATTTAAAATAAGGATCAATGCTACGACATCATTTTTTGTAATTGTTTGATTGAATGATGGAAACCAATTTTACTTATGATTACTTGCTTAAATACTAAATTTGACTTTGTTTTACATTAGTAGTCAATTTTTCACTGTTTAAGTTCTAGGAAAAAGGAGGAGAGGCGATGGGTATTAGAAACCAAGGTTTCTAGAAACTGTAATGTAAGTATAGTAGAGACTAGAAATACAGAGACCCTGTCTTCAATCAAGATTTAACGGCAGTATAGTAGTGTGAGTGCCATGAGACTTTATTCTTGGTGGATTTTTTATTCTATCAGTAGAAGTAGAGTAAGTAGGCGTAGATGTAGGAGAAAGGCATTGTAACAAAACGAAGTGAGCATCAAACCAAACCCGACCAATCCAATGCGTATAAGTAATTCAACAGGAACTTGACTGAAAAGTGGATGGGATTGCAATTACATTCGTCCTGTAGTATTTAAGTGATCCAAGCTAGCTCCGATGAGGAGTCTCCAGGGACAGCTTTTCTGACTACAACTGCTTACAGATAGCAATAGAAAATACATTACTTTACATAGTGCTGGTTCAGATTATATTATTAGGAGAAAGCGGAGAATGTTTTACATGGCGTATAAGTAACCAATGTCACTGCATTGCAATGCGATGCGGTAAACACAATAAATACTACACAGAGTGACACATCTATTCTATTCAATTGACCATATGCAAGTTTAGCTTTCCCTACTTTCTTCTTACGTTGCCCATGTACATGGGTGAAAAGAGTAGCGTAGCATTATGGAATATTCACCCGCCCGATAGCAATTAGTTAGTTCACTCATCCCCAGTTTAGTTCTTCAGTTTCAGCTCGCTTACTTTTACATCTCACTATGCCAGTACTAAATGTAAACTGAAATAGCGGCTCTCTGAGAGCAGGGAAGGATTTCAGTTTCTGTCGTGTCACTTTCACATTATCTGTACTCCACTTTATCATCACACGGAATAGTTAATGCTGTAATAAGCGAGACAAATTAAATTATCTTTCATACAAACTATCTCACTTTCTTCTCATCCGCAATCTTTAGCCATGCATTTACTCTTCTGACTTATAAAAACTCTCGGCCTTAATGACCCTTACTTCCATGTCATGGAACTCATATTGTAGGCACTACACATGTACAGTAGAATTGTACCTGCACACTCTGAGAGTAGTAACACTGCTTTAAATGCTCAACTTTTTTACGAATATTTAACTGACATTTTCGTTGTGTAATCAAATCAGTGGAGTTGGGCACCATAACTAACGATAAGACTTAGCCTTTGTTCTCACTACCGACTAAACTGTAGTAAGAAGCTGTAGTCCAATTACTTAAATGAATGTAATCACATACTACACTGTCTAACTTAGCATTCCCAAAAGAACATACTATACTATAGGCAATAATGTAGCAATTTCTTTCCCTATTATTGCGACGACTCGTGTTTTCATTGGGTTATTAAAAGAATTCTTTATAGGTTATGGTGAAATAATTTTTCATAATTAAGCTTTAGAACTACGGAACAAGGCAACTTACATCGGTAATCGGTATCTTGCAATTAAAGTAGCCCCCTTTCGACTCACAGTATGTATTTCCTTAAATTCTAAACTCTGCACCTATTAATTACACGTTTCAAGAGCAAATGCGGCAGTCCAGTTATATTTCTCATATTATATGATTTTCCTCCAAAAGAAAGTTATGACTTAATAAGGAGATATTTCTTTTTAATACGAGCACATAGGTCTAAATATAACATAGAAAAGAGACTTTAATCTCATAAAAATACATACAACGGGGTCCTGAAATAAATCTTTACCGTTGTTGATTCAATATATTCCCCGCTTTTGCCATTTTATCATGGAACTAAACTCTGTGGATACAAATTTAAATAAAAAGATATAATCCAGGCGGGGAAAACTTTATAGGGAAAGTTGGAAGGTGTCTTTTATTTATTTTCTACATTTAATATCTTTTAACTCAGCTTTGGTCCCACGTAGAAAGAGGGACGATAAGGCGAAAAACTACTTCGCTCGCAGAAATGCAAAATAAGTAAATAAGATACAAATGCTACGGACTGGATCAACTTTCTTGATGTAATTCAGAGATAACGCAGTGCATTGACTCCTTTGGTAATGGAAACAGAAAAACAAGTGCATTTGTCACAGTATTTTATTATTTATGCAAATAACATTCCTTAGCCGTAGTTATTTTCACTGAATAGTATCTGTATACATGATGTGTTTTGTTGAAAACTTCTTACGTACTCAATGGCAAAAGGGAACATAACCAAACCACAAAAATCTAACAAAATTACTTCAGCTAATAACTATACTACAGTTTAACTGCCACCGATATGCCATAATGCACCCTCTCTATCCTAGGACCTGGTAGTATGTAGCAGAGATAAGCACATACCAAAGCCTACCTACCTGATATCTTACTTAGATACCGAAATTACACTGTGTTTGCCATTTTAGTGTCAAGTTACGACTTATGTTGATTTGACTGGTTAGTAAATTCTTTTATTAACTGAAAAGTTGGCTACGGACCAAGAAAATCGAAAGAAATCCAGATGAACCTTGGGAAACAACGACAGCCAATTGACGTTTATCCATGAATGCACTAATGCTCGTAGGATGTCCATTTCTTGGCATCCCATGGGTTTTGTCACAAGTCAATCCAATAAACGTTTGCCATATATATTTAGATACACTACCCTCTTACTTTACTTAACCCGCGCTGGCACGAGCTGGGGATAATTGTCCCGATTGGACTTTAGTTACATGAAAACTTCTTTACACTTTTCCATGTAACATGGGATTTTTGGTATATGTTCAAAATCTATCCAGCCGTGTATAAATATATGACCTGTTTCATAGTTTCCTTTCTAAAAATAAAAATAAGAAGGAAAATCTGCCAAAATTATTGTTTTTGTTATTTCGTTGATTGATCTATTTTAAAAATACTGATCATTGTGCCATTATCTTTACCATTTAATCAGAAAAATACTTTTTGAAAAATAGCAATCAATTACAGAGAGTCATTAAATTAACTCAATGAATTGAGAAATATCTATATACTTGGGAAAAAATTCTAAGATAGCTACTGCAACCATAATAGCTCTTCGCCGTCGTCATGGTCAAAATAGTTCCCATTTCAAGGTGGTACATCTCCTTTAATTTAACATAATGGTTTCAAAATGCATTGTACACAATAATTTTTTTAGGTTATGCAAACTTTTTGTTATGAAATGTGCAACAGAGTTGGGAAATTGTCCACTATTTAGCGTTTTGACTTGTGGCCGTGACTTGGAATTAGTTCGTATTTTACATGGTTGAACCATTTTGACCACTAGCGTTTTAACCTCGGTCCAACGCTTACAAATATCTTAAACCTATTACTTAAATATCCCCAGCTCATGCGACAACGTCAAACTTTTCACTCGTGCCGGCGCGGGTTAAATAACTCGGCTACTGCGATGTTAATGAAAAAAATTTTTTTGTATAAATCATCCATACCTATAGCTACCATACCATGAAGCCTGTCCATTATTTTTGTATTAACCGTACAAATTCATCTTTAATGCATGGAGAAAGAATCAATATTTCATAACCTAATAAGTACATAAACATATCCAAATATTTTAAATCCGCCTAGTAAGTATAATTTATAATGTTTATTGACAAATATTTTTAGCATCATTAGAATAGTTTCCTAATTTGTTCATCACAATTATAGAAAACTATCTATAATTTGAAAAAATTAACTTTTTATATATTTACACGAGCATTTGAAGTTTTTATAAGTATTATTTATTTCTCAAAAATATTTCTGATATTTGGAAGACATGGAAATATTTTTTTTCTCTTAATAATAATGATATATAGGTTTAAGTTATGAGTTAGGCTTCTAATGACAAGCAGGAGGCATAAAAAAGGAAATTGGTAATATTTTAGTCAGTTAAGCGAAACTTTCCGGTCCCAGCTCTAGTAAACATTGAGGAGGGCAATGCAGAGAGGGAAACAGGAAAAGAAAGAGAAGACATTCGTGCGAAACAAATACCCGAAAACAAAATATAGAGTAAACTTGAAAATAAAGTATAGAATACAATGATGTGAAGGGAAAAAGTTGAGCTGTATATGATATCGACAGAAAAAATAAGTTGACATACAGGATGCTGGTTTCGGTTTGTGTGCCGTTTACCAGTCCCTGACTCAGACTAACTCGCACCACAACTCTGTTTTGTTTTCCTTACATTTGCTGATTCAGTGATTCAGTCTTGTTACTCTTACTCCAAGTTCAGGAAAACTCTCAACAAATATTTTATATTTGCCATAATATATTTGGCTGCTCTTTTTTCTCATAGTTTTCTCATTCAATTCCAGCCTTTTGTATCCACTCAAAGTTCAAACACACCTTCGTCATGGTGTAGGCCCTGATGTACTTATATGATAATTCTAGATAGGTACCTTAATAATTTCAATAAAACAAATCTGCTAAATATTTGTTCTAAGAGTCTAATTGCTTTGCGTTCTTTTCAACGTGGTATTTACCTAGCATTTTCATAAACCAATACAATACCGATGTAGGATCTGATAAATAAGTAATTCCAATGCAGTTTTTGCCAGTGTTGGGTAATTGACCACTTTTTTGCATTTTGACCAGGCCACTGGTCATAATGGCAATAATGGTCATAATGGCCATAAATGGTTTTAATGGACATAATGTCAGCCTCCAGTTAGTT
>JABASH010005403.1:0-12190 GCA_019776445.1 Tomocerus maximus | reverse complement strand
TTATTTGGTAAGTTGGCAAGTAGGAATGGCAAAAAATCGTCAAAACAACCTAAAAATTTTCTTTCCTTTAGTAAAATTGAAATGGCGATTTCTATAAAGACAGGAATAGATGGTTAGCTATTCTTGATAAAAAATGTCTTATCTAAGTAATATATAACTTACTGGTATATAGGGTTTGGTTGCTTATTTGAATGGGCTATTTCTAGCCTCCGTTTTTGAAATTCCGATTGCTAAACACATTGAGAAATAAATTATTTGTGTATTAATGGGTAAAGTCTGGATCTGGATTATAATGTGTAGACGTTATGTAAACACAAACAGTCAACCACGTCTTGTTCAAATAGTGCTATTAACAACTGTTGACATTTGGTTCAAAACTCTTGGTGAAAGTGATACTATAGGTATTACAACATGGCATGTTGTAGTGTTTGCAAAGATAGGTATAGTTTGCCATTTATAGATAAGTGTATATGCGAAAGGTATTGGTTTTCCAACTTTACAAGCATTAATAATTTAGTGAAACTTACTACTACGTATATATCTACGTGTACAGGATACACATGCCATTACAGATGTGCTACTTTTTATAAATATAATTTAATTAGCCATACGGCTAAAGTTGAACAAATATTATGTTAAATTCTGTAAAAAGGTCCGCCCGCTCCCCAGATCAACATTTTTCGAAGTAATTCTGTGTCAAACTCCGTGATCAATGTAACATTTTCCGGCTTTCCAAGATAACCATTGTGGTCAACGATCATCAATCCTCGCGTGTACTTCCCATATAACTCAACAGTGCAATGTTTCGTGACAGATGCCTTTTTCTGCAACAGTACCGAAATAATATTAGTTACAATCTCATATTTACATCACAAATGCTACGTAGCTAAAACACAATTACAAAAGTTGTAGTCAGTTCATAGTACATTTAGGGAATGTAGAAATTAGTTTGGAAATTATATTGTAGTCTTTTTACTTTCCCCAAATGCGTAAACTGGCTGCACATCATAATCATACCCAATCCTATTGTATTGGGTGCTACGGAATTTATATGCATGCAGATGAATTAAAATTAATTCACATACTTTTCCTGGATAAGAACGAGCTACCAATGGTTCGATTAGTGCAGCTGCTGCAAGTTGATCGGCAGGGTACCACACTTCACTGCTTTCTAAGATCTTTGCTTCAATTAGGTTGAGAAGGACAGCTTGTGGTGAGTTTACGGAGCCTAAAACATCTTTTCGCCATTCCTAAACCAAAATGCATATGAATGGACAATTATTAAAACAGGATTATATAACTGTAGTACATTATACAAAGTACACATTATTATAATAATAATTGTATATCAATCGTGTGTCCGTACGACTGTCGTAGATTGCGTTTTGCAAACTTCCCATGGCACAATGTACATTGGACAGGTGAAAGTAGATAAAGTAATATAAGCTGATTCGGGATCCACTGCAAAGTTGAACTCAGCACTAACTGTGATGTTGCCTTCACCTACAAATTGATGACGGATATTAAATATCTATTTTCCTGAATCTGATTACATAATGTCTTTTACATTTTATAATTTTTAGATTTTGTACCTTCCATATTTCCTCCCATGGCATAGATTGCTTTAATGGCATCTTTAATTGTTGGGTCTAGTCTCACAGCCATGGCTATATTCGTCATAGGTCCCAGAGCTAGAATCGTCAGTTTACCTATGGGTTTCCATGAATTAATCTGTTATAGATTCGTGGATCTTAATTATATATATATAGTAGTACTAACAACGAAAGAGTACCTTGATCCTTATACTTGTGAGCGAAGTCTATTATAGCCTGGACACCATGATCTTTCTCCACGAATGCGGAAATTGGCGGAAGTCCTGCATCTCCGAATCCATCTTCCCCATGAAAAGGTGGCTCAGGGGATACAAATGGATCCAAAATAGGATCATTGCACCCAGCATACAAAGGAAACTATTCAAAACAATCACGTTATTCTAAGTATTACTAAATCCAACGAAGTCTGAATCTCTACCGGACCGGGTTCAGCAACCGTAATTCAATTCAACTCTCCTCATCCATAATCTCCATAATCCGTGTGGTCAACTCTCTCAACAGTTGACCCCACTACACGGACCATTCGTCAAAATGGGACTCCGCAAACACAATTTACATGTAATTTACACTCCAAAATAGTTTATCTCCTGGGGCCAATATTATATTTTCACATAATCCGGATATAAATAGTTGGATGGGACAATAAAAGTTGAGTCATTTAAATTTGAACATTTGAATCGAGTTCGCCTATGTTTATGTTAAAAAAAGATTAAAGAGTCAAATCTCGGAATTTCAGGCGTAAGAATTAAGAACTCTAGGTACCTACACCCAATCTACCCCCACAGTTTTGTAGGTTTATTAAAGAAAAAATTGAATTCAATTTTGGAAGTTGTTATGTTACATACACTGCTGTTCATTGTCAGCATTGTTCTCGCAACATTCTGAATAACGTTGTTCAATTTAGTGTTTCCATTAACGCAAACGAATCCCACAACTGTGATTGGAATATCTGGACGCTTATGAGCTGAAATAGCCATCATTAACGCCAAAGCATCATCTGTCCCCGCATCGGTGTCAATAAGGACATAGGTTTGCTCAGGTTCACCCTAATTACGAGTAAAAAAACGAAAAGTGCAACAAATTACTGTCACAGTCACATAGTACGGTGCATTGGAGAATTTAGAATTCAAAATGGTTTTATAAATCCATACAAAAATAAATTCTATATATAGTACTTACCATTTTTAATTCACAGGAGACAGTATAGATATAATCTTGTAAATGTGAGTAATGTAAATGTGAAAAATTAATACACGAATGCTAATGATTCTTGGGAAAACAAGATTTTGTATATTGCTGTCCGAGTATGATGACAATAAAACCAGGATATGATTATGACAATGTGTTGACAGCAGCAAAACGTGGTCTGTGTTGATCAGACACGAATTCCATCCTTTTATATGAGATCTTCAGGAGTAAAAACATAGGAGAATCATGTAAAATATAGTACGGTTTGAGTTGGCCTTACATTCAAGCAGTTAATATTGTAGTATGATTACTTAACCCATAACTACTGACAGATAAACGCAATCTATGTAAATATCTGTAACCCTGACCTTATGACTTAATATTTTTTGTATCCGCATCTGCAATAATCCGCATACTGAAGTGCACAAAATGTACATGTCAAGGAGTCCACTGTAAATTTGTATAGTGAAATTACAACATTTAGCAGTACATTAACATAAAATAAGACTATGCATATATTATGTAACCGTCACAATTCGGTATGTTCGGCAGAGAGAATAGCCTTTAGGCAATTTTATTAGTATTAAAATTACGAAGTGTACTACTTTGAGATAGTACTTTGATGTAATAAAAACGCAACACGACCGTCGTTTTGCTATTTGTAATTAGTAATATAAATATTTTTATTGAAATAATAAATTTGAATCACAATTTTACTTGTCGCACACTTCAAACGCAGTAATAGTCAATGAAATTTATTAGCATGCGTACTCGTCTCGTCTGTAATGCAATGCTTAACGTAGGTAGGTAAAGTAGAGCAATAATATGCATGCACTACATTGCATGATTTACATACGCATGGTACTCAGCTAAATATACAAATTAATTTAATCATAAAACCTAATTATATATCGTATAGCTATACTGTGATGTACTGTATAAATAAAATAAAGTTACTCGTATAATCATTATTTTTACGCACAAGAATGAAAACTTTCGAGTTGATCCGGGACTGAAAATCAAGTATAATATGGTTAATATGTAGAACGTAGAACCATGTAGAACAATTTAAACAGAGTAGTATAGTATAGTATATCAATGTCTTCTGTGTTTGTATGGGGCATACAATATAACTACCATACATTGATTGTAAGCTGTCCAAGATATACTTAAGATATATGTATTTTGCATTTGAACTAAATGTGTACAGTTCTTATTGCTTGTAATTATATTATGTCCATTTATTGGATACATATTGAAAACAATTTAGTACACAAACAGCTAGCATAGATATTGTCTTGCATACGCATATGTCTTTTCATACATTTTGTAAACTATCTGCACTGTAATAATTGCAAAAAATTAAAGGCAATCAAAAATTTGATAACACAATAGCTCCTCCATTGGGTTTCTATCTCTGAACGTGACCAACAAATACTATTGTCATGTAATCATGATTAGGCATTTCTACCGACATGAATACCGACACGAAAGAGTACTTTGATCCTTATACTTGTGAGCGAAGTCTATTATAGCCTGGACACCATGATCTTTCTCCACGAATGCGGAAATTGGCGGAAGCCCTGCATCTCCGAATCCATCTTTCCCATGATAAGGTGGCCCAGGGTATACAAACATACATATTGCTTCATTAGCCAAATATTTGTCTTTCAAAACATTTAAAGGCAACATATCGGCGGTATTGGGGCATTGGGCACACAAATATGGAGTTATTGTGTGTGTGTAATAGTGGGGAGTACAAGCTAAATGAACAAAAACCAAAGTTTGAGAAAATACAACTTTGTTTGGGAAAAGGGCATCATGTACAACGTTTTTAAAATAGAAAATAACTGATTATGAACCGTTCGTTTCTTATTTCCCAATATAGAATTGGCGTGTTCTCACTTCCAAGATGCTGGTACGATGCAGTAATCTACAAAGACATAATAACAAAATATTAGTTTACCATCATCATCATCCAATCATTATTGTTGGGGTGGTTGTATAATTGTTAATATAAGGGAAAATTGGTACTCAAATAATCAAAGATGAGCATACCTATTTTTCTTTCCAATTAAAGGTTGTCCGCGACTGTTTCCAGTACAGTGCCACTAAGCGCTAAATCCCAGAAATGCTGAACACCGTATTTCTTCAGAAAATCTCTTGCAATTTCCTCAGTTTTTGAGGCTTTAAATTTAAACTCTTGGAAACATCTTTCTTTCGTCATACCTTCCCACACTAAAACGCTCTTATTGGGAACATCTTCCTTGTCCTTCACCATGTCTTCGTTCCACTTGATTCTGTTCATCATTAGTCTTTTGTATTTTTTTTGCTGCTTCGGCCCTCCTTCTACGACGATGATATTACATTCTCTATACATGACAACACATCCTGTCATATGTAATTGCTTGGCCACGGTATCGACCTTAAATCGTTTCGACTGATTCCCAAGACAATCAATTCTGTAGACAGAAACATTAACTCCTAAAGATACATCTTCAACAATTTTCTTAAGTTTCTTTTCCTTCTTTTGCTCTGGTGTCAATTTTCTGGCTGCATTAGAATCTTGGTGAGTCTTGAGTCTCTTTGCCATTTGAGCTCTAACGTGAGCTTCAACTTTTGTAGGATCCTGAACAGCCTCCACACCAAGTACACGCATCAAATTGGAAATTCGAACTTTTGCTGCTGGAGCGGGATCTAACCCGAGTCTTATTTTTTCCTGTTTTTCTTTCCATGCTTCACGCCTATTTTGTCTTCTCAACTTTTTCCGTTCTTTTGCTGTAAGAAATACAGGCATATAAACTGGTTCATGAGGATCTGTTGGACATTTCATTTGAGTAGGATGCTCAATAAGATTAGTGATTGCTTCTTCCTTGATCGGAGAATCGTAAGTGACCTGATCCTTGTTATTGTCTCTATCCTTCTCTTCCAAAAGGAGGGAATCCCACCATTCTATCTGAGGAATATACTCCTGAGATTTATCAGCAGACAAGGATGCTGCTCCGGACAATTTTGCTAGACGAGCTGCAGTGGATATTCCAGTTTTTCTAGCTTTATCAGCAATCTCCTGTTGTAATTTTGCAAGTTGAGCTTGCATCCTTTGTCTGTGAGCAATGGCAACGTATTTTCCAGGTTCATTAAATTTTAATGCTTTCTTTCTTCGATCCGCTCCTTTTTTTAAGGCAGTAAGAGGGGCAAGTCTGTCATCAAAATATAAATTAACTTCTGGTTCTTCTGTTTCAGATTTTTCAGTCAACTGTTGTTTGAATTCTGCTCTCTTTTGAGCTCGGATATTAGCTTTCAGAGTCGGCTGGTGTTGAGGGTATAATAATTGTTTTCCACTAACATCTATAGCTCTTCCTTCATTATCAAGAAGTAAAGGAACAGGTTTAGACAAACCACCTTGTTCAACGGACCCATCTTTCGATTTCAGAATTCCAGCGGCGAGTTTACTTTGTATCTGTGCTTGCAATTCTGCCAGTTTACTCTTCTTGTCACCCTCAAATACCAATGGTGGTGCGGGAATGTCCTTTGCTGGAATTGGGACATGGATGACTTGCATTGGAGGTGGAACTACTACCCCCGGCGGTGGGAGTGAGGAAGCAGAGAGCGCATTTAATGCTTTTTTTCTTTGTTCTATCATACGTTGAGCATTGGCCATCATTTCCTTAATTTGCAGACTGGTTAACTGATTATCCTCTCCTCTATCAACGGCATCCTTTGATATTTTACCAGCTTTGGCAGCTTTTGCTTCTGCATCCTTGTCGTCTCTGAGCCTTTTCTTCGCAGCTTTCTGTTGATGCTGGTGAACAGAAAGCGCATATTCGTTGACAAGTTCGAATATTAAATCTGTCAGTTTATGCGCTCGTTCAGTAAGGGCTGGATGAAGAGTTCGAAGCTTATCTGTAATTTGCATTCTGTCAGCTCCTGAAGCAAGGCAAGAAATGGCAGCATTGACGACAGTTGGCTCACTTAAACCAACGAAGCGTTGGACTGCTTTGTCCACATACGGCTTTATATCTTCTAAATCTTTCTGCGATAGTGCAAGAGCCATTTTCTCCGGTAAATTAGGATTCTAAACACGTCCAAAAATTCTACATTAAAAAAATACATTACTGAAACATTTTGAAATATTCATTATACTGCAACATTTTGAAATATACATTAATTCTGAAACATTTTGAAATGTACATCACTGAAACATTTTGAAATATACATTACTGAAACATTTTGAAATATACACTATACTGAAACATTTTGAAATATACATTATACTGAAACATTTTGAAATATACATTATACTGAAACATTTTGAAATATACATTACTGAAACATTTTGAATATATACATTACTGATTTTGAAATATGGAACATTTTGAAACATACAAACAACAAAAAAATCCAACTTACTTAAATCGGTAACTTTTGAAGCATACACCTTGACTTCACAGTGGGTAGAACTATTATTTAGTATAATAATAATACCGAACCGGTCTTATTTTGGTCTCTGCACAGTCAACGGAGGTCCACAGAATCCTGTAAATAACAAGCGCATCAATAATATTAATAAATGTTTGCTACAAGAATGGTTTACATTTGCTAAAATAATAATTAAAAATTGCAGAAAAATTATACTTACGTAATTTCACTTACATTTATTATAATCCATCACCAACTTGCGAACTTTAGAAATTATTTTGGAAATACAGCTCGGCAAAATGTTCCAGTGCTTCAAAACGAAACTTTTAAGTTTGCCTGGATAATAAATACAGTCACGGGTTTATCTAGGATATTCTTTACGAATAAATTTTATTTGCATTTAATACATGTCTGATTACTGCTTTAGTAATATGATAGGTTATAGGAAGTTTTTGGCACATGAATTACGTCATGGAATTCTCCTCCCTCTCCAACCGTATAAAGTGCATATTTCCTAACATGCAAAGACGCTAAACTACGTTCTGAGAAATATGAAATCTTATTAGGAATTAAATACGACAGTTCCCGCACTCAATCCTTCCAGGTCTCCAGTTAAGAATTCATTATTTATAAATGGGTTAGATGGGGAATTGTGTGCATTTATTAATGAAGGGCATTTGCATTCGCTGAGGACAGGTGAGTTAGTCTTCCCTGATTGTAACAATGGTACGTTATAGCATGTTATAGTAGTAAAGAAACTGTACTTCTGCCATTCATCCACCAACTTTCCAACCATACGGAAGTGTCTCTGGAGAAAGATCGATTGAGCAAATTTCAAGTTTTTAAAATCGTCAATTTTCGTCAATTTTCAAAATTCTGCGAAATTCCTACGACAATCAGCCAAAATTCGCTGAAATTGCAATGTTTATTGAGAAATTCGCAAGTGAAAATCGTCAATTCTCATCGAGTAATAGTTATGCTGCTGAGCACCAAAGTGAATGTGAATCCGAATCATTATTTCATCAACGGAACATTTTATTATTTGGACTCAACTGGGTGAAAATTATATGTAAAGAGACTCTAGAACCTACAATTCACCCTAATAGTCTTCTTAATTTTAATAAAAGTTTCTACAATAGACATTTCTCCTTTGACCCAGTCGTTTACTCATCTTGATCTTCATATTGGGTTTAGGATTTCAAAAAACAATAATTAATAGGTTAAGTTACATAAATATTAATTTCATTCTTCAACTGCAAGTAAAATAACATTTCGTTTACCATTATAGTCTAAAATTAAATAAAAATATTCAAAGTGAAAAAAATCACAAAAACAAAAAATATTGACTGTTCTACAATCTCTGCACTATCAACTATATTATAATATAGGTAGGTTGTTCAAATCGTGAAAGTACTATTTCTTTGGTTTCGTTTTGGTGTCTGGTTCTGGTCTTTAGTTTGTGGTATTGGTTTCCAAAAATTCTAGATTAATCAAGTGGGCGTTAATTTGGATGGTCATTCTTTTGAATAATTTTTAAAAGAAGAGTACTACACCGACCGTACTAGTAAGTCGCCAAAACATTGTTTTTTTAAAAAAAATTGGTTGTGGGATGGTTTTAAAGGTTGATTTTGGTAGTTTAAGTAACGAAATTTTAAATTCATAATATAATTTCTTGTGCCAAAAATTTTCGAAACAATATAAAAATGTTTTATTTTATTTCACATTTTTAGGCATCTCCATATAGTTGTAGTTGTACCACCTGGCGAAATAAGAAAAAATAATACTGGTGAAAAATAGGTTTGTAAACCAATAAATATGTCTATTCTATAATGTTCTAATGTTGTATGGGCTTCGATTTGACTATTTGACCTTAGTGAAGGACGGGTTCGTAAATAAATAAGTCAGTTTATCATAGATGATTCATTGAAAGATAAACATTTTAAATAGTGAAATATTTAAACTCCCCTTCTCGAACTTTGTACTAATAATATTTTATCTTAATCTTCTAGTTCTTATCTTACACTATCACGCTAAGTTGCAGTACCACAATTCACTGATAAATAAATTCTTATTTCTGCTGTCCTATTCCATTAGCATTGTACCGTTCTGCCGACCACGTTGAATCTAAGTAACAATAACTTTTGAGCAGCTGAAAATACGAAATCGGGAAAAGATGCCGAAATCTCGCTCGGATAAACAAAAGCCAGGAAAGGGGACACCCAAGAAAGGAACCCCAGGTTCGTTATTTGATCTTTGATTGAATGGTTCTATTTTTGGCCTAGGGTACACCTTTGACCTTTTATTAGTGGCTATTTTTTTGTTGCCTTCTATCTGACTCAGCTTTCTATTCATCTCAATCTTAATAATTCATCTGTCCTGCATCAGTATTCTGTATTCTTTGTAATATTCAATATTGAGCTTTACCAGCTCGACTGGCATGGAATACATCTGTCCTGTTAGTTAGTCATGCTTTTCTTGGTATAATATTGTACCAAATCTGCAGCAACATACTTGGTAATGTTGGTAATCTAAATCTGCTCTGCAGTGAGCTACGTTATGTAATCGTAGAGTAACCTTGGATGTAAAAGCTTCCTAACGTTAAAATAAAAGTGTACACAACGCCTAAGCATTCTTGCTCTTGCTGACTGATGTTGGATGTTGCTGTTTCATGTTCCAAAAAACTGTTTGCTTGCTTGTAAATGGTTAGTTTGGCTGGCTGGCTGGGGAATAGAATAATGCATGCTTGAGAATATGTTATATACAAAGTGCATATAATTTAGTTAATATAAATTGGAATGGAAGTACTATTTAAAGCCCTTTTTATATGCCAATGAACAAAGAGATGTAAAATAGTAAAATGGAATAATTGGGTACCTTTTTCGTTTGATGATTCTTCTGATCCCTTTTTCTCATTATTTTTCATATTAATGTAGTTTCTTATTTGTAGTATATATGAAGTAATGTTTATATGAGGGGGTACATTTTGATCGCCAAAAACGATTTTGGGCATGTTATAAAGTCATGGTCATGATTATGATCATGAATGAATGACCATTACATTTCGTTTTATGTGGCTCATTAATTGGAAATTAAATATCCATCACTTCAACTTCAGCCGTGAATGTTAATATACCTAGGCCTAGAGGATTATTTAACTAATTCATTTATACTCTACTTTTTCTAGCATGCTTACAAGATATGCTGATATAAACATACTTGTGCAAAGTGCAAACCATATTTTATGGTACTGAATATCGAATATGGCTGTATTGTTGGTATAAATAATATCAAATTAATTCAACATTATAGAGCAATTTTTGAGTTTGGTTGAGTACATAATAATATGCATTTATTTACTTTTTTATGATATGGAATGAAGGATTCAATAAGTTAAATCTAATGTCTAATGACGAATTACAAAAATGTCTTACAACAGTTAGTTGTTTCTGGCAGTAATAGTGTAAGTTAAATTTTCTAGTCGAATGCAAGTCCTATGAATAGTTTTATCTGTAATATTCATAAAAGTTTTATTTAAAATAATTATGAACTGTGGATTAGAAGTGGCATGATTTTACAGTGTGTAATGTGATAGTAACAGTACCTAACAAGTAATGGTGTTGTAATGTGCATAACGAGTTGAGTATCATGTTATTAGAAGTGTGAATGCATTTTAGTGAATGGAATATTTCTGTCTGCTACTACTACCAATACCAACTTTCCTATGTATCTACCAATCTACCTACTTTTTATGCTACGGCTACACAAAATAACTGCTCTTTGTTATTATTACGGAAACCTATTTGGGTCAACACTTACAATTTGCCTCTGAAAGTAGGGCATCACAGAAAAGTGCATTGATTGCATAGTATACTGCATTGGAAGCCATTATCTATTGACAATATAATGGAACACTTGTAAAATTATGAAAGTTTTAGACTTTGAAAAACAATACAAATTCTTGCAAGTAATAACTTAACCGATAAAATAACAAGAACATTTTTTGATATGGGTTGACAAGGTATGTGATTTTATGCACCACGTACACGTGTGTGTGTGACTTCGTTACAAATGCTAGCCTTTGGATAATCGTTCGAAGAAATTTTGGTTTACCGTTGGTATGTAACCTACATAATATTATTGTCAGACAGTATTGTGTTAGGTAGTCAATTTGCCTGCTTCAAAGTCTTGCTGCTTAGTTGTGTCCTCTACTTTCTGTTCTCTGATTCTCTGCAGCAACCAAGTGATATTATAGGTTAGCTATGTAAGCCCTCAAAGAGATGTAACACGATTGTAGTGCATGCAATGCAACTACAGCAGCATTGGTTTTGTAATGCCTAGGAAAGTAACACATTCACAAACATATATTGCATTAGTCTGCTATTGGTCCTTTAGTGTTGATCTACCTAGCTCCCTACAGACAATATCTCTATCATATAGTTACCTATATTTTTTCTCGTCCTTGGGCCTTGGACATTGCACAGCTCCAACTCAAACGTTCAATTTGTTATTAGTATATTGTGTCTCTTATCGTCTTATCTTTACCTCACTATCTAGGAACTTGAACAAACATCGTTGTTTTTGTTAGTTAGTGAGCCAAGTGAGCATTGAGTAAACTTACTAACAATTTACTTTGCGTTTTCAGAGCTTCTTCTCTTCTGTTATACTTTGTATTTATTTATACAATGACATATTTATTAATACATTTTCAATTCATGAGCAAAAGTGCGTCAAGAATCAAGAGACTAATGATACTTGTTGTACACAATGTACACATAATGACATGTACATAATATTAATAATCATTTCTGGGTTTGATTCTTCGACCAATTTTTCTAGAAACCCTTATTTACACATTTACAGGTCTTTTCCGAATGACTATCTCGGTTATTTTTATGCATTTAGAATTTAGAGGGAATTAGTTAGTTATAGTACAAATATACTAAAACGAGCCCGTCAATATACCCGACCGT
>JABASH010005402.1:0-12191 GCA_019776445.1 Tomocerus maximus | reverse complement strand
AATAATATAGCCTTAATCGCAATCTTGAATTAATTATAATATATGACTAAGATAGACACATGATGATACTCCAAAGCAGATTATATATTGATATATATGTATAGCAATCGAGATCAGAATTGCGTCTTAACTTATATAGTGGCTAATTCTAATTGTGAGTAATTTGGGAACTAATAAAGTTTTATGAATTCTCTAGGTTTCAAGTTCGGAATTTTTCAGTGTATGCTTTGAAGGAGAGCTTGGATCTGGCCTAGAAGAGTTTCTTCCCGCATCACGTGGAACGTGTCTAGGGTAAGTGTTATTATCTTGTTTACCTGGCATCGTTATCCATATGTAACCCAGATTGTTTAAAGCAAAGTACATTTGGCTAGTTGTCCATTGTGTATTTATGTGCTATGGTTGAGAATTCACTTCACAAACAAGTAGGTGACTTTCGTTCAACCAAAACGATTGTTTGTCTACTTTAGTATTAAAAGTGTTCAAGATATCTAGTATACTTAAGTCGGTGTAAGTTAAGATGTAATCTTTGCCAGCGTTGGGAAATAGTATTTAAGCATTCGACCATCCTTCTTTCTGTAGTTACTAAAACATTTTCTGGCAGCAATAGGCACTAAACCCAATTCGGAATTCCGGTTCTCTTTTCCCGGTTGAGTTGAGGGCAATCCAGAGTGAAAGTGATTTTTTTTCATCTGCTATCCAAACTATAAATAGGAGTCGTAACTTTGTTTCCTATATAATATATCTGGCCGTACATAGTAATACACTTTGCCATTCTACTCTGGTATTTATATTCACTCTATTTGTAGAATAGTGAATAGGTGCCCTCATAGTGTAGTTATTCCCTATAGACCATTTTTTCGGTTCATCCTTTCTTATACCTTCTTGTTGTCCAGCTCCCTAGTCGCTTCTCAATAGATAGATAGATAACACAAGTTTCTTCTTTGCCCTTTCTGCCTATATCCCAGTCTGCTCTTTATTTATTTCGTTTTTGCAATCATCGAGTTTTCTTTGCTTTACATACCTATACGTATACGTCCTTCTTGTGTTGGCTACACTTTCAGGCCTCTATTTGCTTTCATTGACACGGTGGGGTTATGAATGGCTATACACACACGTTACACAGAGAGGGAATAATATAGATGTGTACTTCGCCATATTGACCGACTATGTATACTTTGTACTACACAAAGACTACAAAATATAAACTTTCTTCCTGATTTATGTTGTAGACTCACCCGATGAATTACTATGCCCTATGTACCATCTACCATCACACCAAAAAAGTGAAATTACGTGATGTGAACTCTTAGCCTCTATTGTTAGCATTTCATGAAGCGTTAAATAAACAAAAACACCATAAAGACCAAGTTCCCAAATTTTGTCATTTATTTCCCCCGAGACTTGTCTGTCTCCTTTCACTTCCACAGAAGACATCAACTAAATATAGTACTTCAAAAGAGTATGAAATTATGAGTGTTGCTCTGCCCCTGGTAGGACATCTTTAAAATTCTGTAAGTGTTTTATCATCTCTTTTGGCAAAACAGTTTTCTCT
Source organism: Tomocerus maximus (assembly GCA_019776445.1). Taxonomy (NCBI): domain Eukaryota; kingdom Metazoa; phylum Arthropoda; class Collembola; order Entomobryomorpha; family Tomoceridae; genus Tomocerus; species Tomocerus maximus. The sequence continues at coordinate 10,639 of JABASH010005402.1, read as the reverse complement.
GTTCGTTCTATCTTTAAAGCAGTTGAGAGCTCTCTTGAATTGGTTATTGCTCTGTAGCTACTAATCATTCATGTCTTCATCCAACTTTCATAAAGAGCTGAAAGTCATATTCAATGTTTAAACAACTACAGATTGAAGAGCCTACTGAAGTTGTGATATTAATTTTGCGTGAACTTCTAAATTGTAAATTACCGTCCTGAATCCTGTTAATCTGTAACATTTGTCTTTATCTTCATCTATTTTACAATATAATTCACGTTTAATAGTCCAACTTGAGTCCAACAATGAAAGCTATAGGAATACCAGCATAGGAATTATGTGTGAATCGACATTAAGACGCGATATCATCATGTTAATGGTATTCGCAGTTCGCAAAGGGGATCTATTACAGAATTGCACGCATAAAAATGTTCCTTTATTGTGTGGTAGTAGTATGCAATCTGTTCAACCCAACCTGAAAAGGCAAATTCCCTGCGGTCGTTCCATTAACAATGGAACAAGATTCTCAGCGTATTCCTACGATTTTATTTTTAAAGGTTCTTTGCGAATTGCAACAGAGCAGAAGTGTTATAGGTCTACATTACCATTACCTTGTGGTCTTAGGTCACTAATGCACTACTGGAGAATCAAAGCCAAAGTACATGACCATCTTTTGGTTATACTGTGGGAATATACCGAATATTCAGGACGAGATTTCTGCATTTTGTACTCACGGTGTGCGTCACTTTCGAATGCTTCTCCTGATTTACTCTCTCAGAATGAATTGGTGTAATTTATTCGGAATGCTTCCCTTCAATCACATCGTGACCATTTGTTAAAGCGGATTTGTGCTTTATGAATGATTTATGTAGGAAACTAAATGTGAGTGGTTACTTGTCATGAATCCTTCGTGATGATATTTTGTATTCCATCGTTGATACCACAGAATTTCCACTTGTGCTATTATTACCACTGTCAACAGATATATGACTATATGCCGGGTAATATAGAAATTTCATAATCTACATAGACCAAACTTCCAATATTTTATTAAGAATTACGAATAGAAGGATCTTTTGATCCGTGGTTTAATTACGATAAGGATGTACAATAGAGCGAATCGGAATTCTTTAACTCTTTATCAATGTTTTAGTGTTTTCTAGTTATTACCGCCTACAATGTATAATTGTCTATTGTAATATTGATTATAACCACCACTAACAAATCTGCATTGTCAATCAATGAATATAAGAGTGACTAAGGGGTTTCCATCCGTCGGCATTGAATTTTTGTTCCGATTAAAACACTGTGAAGCAAGTTGTTGGAATGCTTTGTGATTGGAAGATAGTATGTATGGTATTATGTAATAAGCCTGGAACAATTGTAAGAGACTCATATCGTCAGTAGACGTCATCAGTACACTAAAAGTGAAGGACACAAATGTAAGAGGGTAAAATATTCATGAATGAACAACAAGCATCTGGCGAATTACCGTAATATTATACATATAGCAAATTCATAGGTATTCGTCTACTATAAATTGGTTTAAGTGCATGTAACCATACGATAGAGTGAAATAATCCGAGAGTCTTGAGAAAGAATTTAGAAAAGGTTGCCAAAAGATTCTTAGTAGAACATGCATTCAGTTGGCGTATAAGAAAACGTGCAAATTCGGCACTACCTTATAAAAACATGCAATTTTTCGCTATAATATTTTTGGATTACTTTCATTACAATGGGTAGAAGTATGTCTCACGTGCGTCTGTAGGATGTTATGTAAATCTGATTGATAGGTTTTTGTATATTTGAATGTCTCTATTTTCAGTGAGAAATACAAGTTTTGTTTTGACTTTATCATGCAATATCGAAAGTAGGAGAGACAAAATACATTGTTGAAAACAATAGAAACATTTGGAAAAAGAAAGTTTTGAATTGTTCCAGGGACAATTCGTAGATGACAATATGTATCCAAAGTGATGTCTCGCAGAACAATAGATTTGAAGGAGAAATAGTTAGTGTAATGGTAAAAAGTGCCTTTCCTCCTTCCCCAGTTTACCAATACATTAGGTAGTTTTAGTTTTTGCATGCAAGATGCTAGGCAATGCATGCAAAATGAGAATCTAGGAAAATTCGCATTCATCTATTCTCGTCGGAGAGAGGAAACCCACTGCCCATATGTCAGCCATTTGTGTATAAAGAGAGAGAGGAGGAAACTTGAATTTCTGAGCGAATCTTCAGCCGAAAAGCTATTCAATATTCGAAGGGGGCACATTGACTCGGTTATGTGTTGGTTGAATTCGGATTGCGCGGCTGGTCGGTTTGGCCTTTTTGCTGGGGGACGTGATGTCACGTCAAGGGAAAACAAGTCGTAACATGAAACCTGCAGACTTTCTCTGCACAAATAATATAGTAGACGAACTAAAGATATGTCAAGTTCCAGTCATTTAGTTCGTTGGGGCTCAAACTGTTCCTTCCTTGCTAGACCAACCAACTTCCTATCACATAATATCCAAATCACTCCGTTCACTGTACTTTCACGGACAAACGTCGACAGAGACGGACTTTTCTACTTTATCACCTAACAATACAGTTACTGTTATTCCGGGGAAAGAGCCAAAGTACCAAAGTAAAGCCTTTCTCTCCAACTATACTAACTACTACTACTTCCCCTTATCAAATGTAATAACGCGCTCGTAAATCAAGACTGCAGGATAATTTGGTACTTTAGCTGACTAATATCATATCAAGGCTTTAACTTTATGTCACTTATCTCACGTCAATACTGCTCAACCACATACGTTCCAAGAGCCACTCCTATTTACTCTAATAGCATCTACTACTAGACAATCTCTACTAGAAGCATTCATACGCTTTCACTCTACAGCCATCAAATAAAATACCTTACACAATTCAGACAATACTCTATTCTTTTAGGGTCACATTAAAAATTCAGTACTAAATACACTATAAGTAATAAAATGAGATCCCAATTGCTATGATGTATTCAAAAGACTCAACAATCGAATAAGGGTAGTAATTTACGTAATTTAAGTACAGTCACTAAATTGAAGTTCCATTAATGGACAACCAATAAATGTAAGAAAGGTAAAAGTACCTCAATGAAGTAGAGTGGTTTGAACAAGTAACATTTTGCGGAAGGTCGTTTTATTGTTTTCCCACCACCAGTTTTAACAGCACTCTCGGATATTCCGTCATAAATATCCAGGACATCCATGCCATATTTAGAGTTGTGCTGTATATGGTTTTATCAAGAATTTAAAAACGTAATTGACCTACGAAATATGCTAATGCTTACATGGATTATAAAACTTATCCAAATCAGTGCCACGCCCAGTTCACAGTTTAATTGTCGAAATCCTTAAATAGTAGCACTAGTCTGACAATTTTACAACTAAATGTTTAATTCAAATATTTCTTTAAAATCAATACGTGAAATATTTGGTGTTTCATACAATGCTAGTTGTTGATAGAGTAAGGGAAGAACTAGGCAATGGTGAACAGAGATGAAACTTTGCTCAATAGATTATAAACTGAAAATACATTTCGTACAAATGAGATACGTGTAGCGCCATGTAATCACTAATGGAAAACACATATTGTAGTTCAGGTAGCTTAAAGCGTAGCCTAGATCCGACCTGATGAAATCCTTTTCTATCATCATTTGTAGTGGTGGCTTAGGAAAAATTTATTGATGGGCCAAAGTGTCTAATGGCCATAGGCTATAGATATACACAGATATTATAAAACGTTGTTGCTAACTGACTCTTTCAGCGAGCACGCAGCTCATCATCACTAAGGACCAGCATGAGTAAGAATTTGGATTAACTCTTTCTCTTATTATGCCTGCAAAAGCTGAGATTTGTTGAAATTATTGCTGTGTGTGACCGTTTTAAACAATATGCACAGAGTATCTGCTGGAGGAAGACGTAAGCGAGGTAGAAGTTTACTAAACCCAGACCACATATAATTTACTACATTTCTGTGTCCTACATACCAAAGATTACCCTTTACAATCAGTGTGCCCTAATGTACAACGATGCTAATACTAGAAAATACTACGATGTATAGTCAGATCCGGGATGAGGATGAAGTTCGGGGTTATTTGTGCTCACTGAGCTTTCATATGAAGCTTTCGGCTTAGAATATTTCACTGTGTTTGCATACTTAAGAGAGATAATAGTGCGACCTATTTTGCACGTGATGTGACTGTTGATATTGATTTCGGCATACCTAACTTAGTAGAAAGTTAGCATTGCTCTATATGTTGTCTTACATATGGATTTGTTACTTCACATTTCTTTGATGCTGGTCTTTTTTTAAATCTCAGGGTTCACAAATACATTTTATAAAAATTCAGCATCAAATTACATGATAAGTATATACCTTACAAGCCCTACCCGAGTCTACCATCATGTTATTCCAAAATTAAGAAAGAACTTTACATCTAAAGAACTTACACCACTTTTGCTCAATCTATTAAAGTTATGGGTTAAGCTAGTCCATTTCTGGCTAACAATTGATAGGGGTAATTTTCTTTTCCCTGCATACACAATTTTTAGCTTGGTACATCTAACGTTCATTTGCATCATGGGCAAAATATTTGTGTCAAAGAACTAACTATGAAGTTTTGCAGTTTGTACTGATAACCACTGGATTTAAAATAGTATACTGGTTGGTACGTGTATGTACATCAGAATCTAATCAAACTAGCAATCTATATTAAGATTTGATATTTTTGCTCAAGTGCAAGCTTTGAATTTCAGGCTATAAGCCTGTTTCCAATACACAGTAATCACAATAAGGATGAGAAAAACGGAAATGTGTATTTTTTAGTTACAGCTGAATACATAGTTGTGTCGTAGACGAGGTATAGCATGGTGAGCGAAATGTCTATGGATATGGCATTTGGTACAGTTGTTCGAGAAAGTAGAAAACGTGACTGTGTTGGGTGTAGAAAAGCATAGATCCAAGTCCCAATAATTGCCTTTATCTTTAACCGACTGTCGACTGTAATTTACTGCGTGCCGGCGGTTGTATTTTTTGTCTTATAAACAGAATCTTATGTATACATAGGATACGCGGCTTAAGGACATCCTACTTTCTCTTTCTGTTTTCCCCTAAAGCTCAGCTTACACTATTTTTCTATTAGTGTTTGTTTTCCTTCGAAACTTTCTTTTGGGTTGGAGAAATCGGGCAAAGCCATTGGGCAAAGCTTAGCTTTCCCACTACTACAGGATCAGTATTTCCGTATACCTACTGCACTTGGTTGTACTGTTTAGGAACTCCAACACTTTCGTCCAGGAGGGTAACATTGTGCCATTAATCTTGTTCCACTTGACATGAAGAGAGGCGGGTGCTGAGCTGTCAGATTCTCTGTAAGGAATTAACCCGGGATCTCTGATTACACTTTAGTCTCCCCAACTCAACTTGAATCCTACATTTCATTGCACTGTGTTTGAATTAAATCAGCCTTACTCATACTGCGGAGTGAAAGTCAAGTAATAAAAATTAAGCACATTCCTTGCTTTACTATTAGGTAATGTGTGCAAAGTATGTAATCTGGGGACACAACTTTTTTTAATTTACAATAATGTGCACAGAGTACTTCCGTAAGTACAGGTTTGATATGTGTTTAGATAGTCGCAAACTTCTCGTGGGAAACTAATTAAGAATTTCTAATCAAGTGAAACTCAAACTGAATAGCTTGGTACTTTCCTCACTCTAGAATCTATCTTATTCTTTTCTTGTACTTTACGTGAATACGACTTTCTTCACTTAATTAAGTTTCTAGGCTTCTCATTGTTTAAGTACTATGCATTGCTTCTGGAAGTGTGCAAAGAGTATTGGCCAAATGTTAGACAATACTTATTGTAAGGAACTATATACTCAGCTTATGCTCATACATATATTGGACAAGTGTTCAAGACATGCGAAAGAGGAAATCCTCTATTTGATGTTTTAAATGTACACATGTTAATGCTACACCTTTTGAGGAAAGGAAATTGCAGGTGTATAGACCCTGAATTGGTTTTGGCTTGAGGGTTAGCTAGTCTGATGCTTTAGAAAACATACATTTTAATTCTGCGAAGTTTTTAATTGGTTATATTTTTGTTTCAGAGATGCCTTGCGCCCTTTGTTCGAGAAGAAAAATTTATCGTTATCAAGTGTTAATGTTTTCGTCGACTCGTCAAAGACTCCACTTCCAGCACCTGCTCATACGGATACTTATTTTGTTGCTGGCAAAAATCTCATCGTTAGAGGTAAGAATTTTACTTTTCATACCTAACTGGCCTTTCGGTAACATAATTAAAGTTCGTTCTAAGGAAATATATATTTATTTTACTGTGGTAGAGAAAGCACTAATTACGGACAGAAAGCAACATTTCCAATTTTCAAGATTTTTTTAGTATCAGAAGAAATTAATGCCATTTGAGTCATCTGGAGATACCTGGAGATTAACGCTTAAAGCAGATACCTATACAGACAGATTATGGCATTACAAAACAGTATGACTGCGCGGTGAATCGCAGTTAGAGTGATTTAGAATTTAATTGCTGAAAACAAATTACCGTCATGCTTGTTAGTTCTTTTAAATCAGGAGAATTTTTGGATGGAGACCAGCCAGATAATACTTTTTGTGCTTTTATCACATACCGACATACTTTACGTTCATTGTTTGCTAAGGTGGAGTCGCTGGCCATGAATTTTTCTTGCTCTGTGAGCTTCTATCTGGGTTTGTAGTCGTAGTATCTCTACATATATTATAACCTTTAAGAGTATAAGTAGTCTGGTAGTAGTATAAAGAGTAGTCCCGGTCCCCTTGCCAAATTGGTTGGCGTGAAGAAATGGAACGTGGAAAGGGACTTGTATGAGTATGTCAAGTTGAACAGCAGGCGAATGTGACAGTTATATTATAGTAGGTAGGTATAATTTATTATTATATCTTAATTTCTCGATCTGAATTTGAATTGATATGATTTTGTTTACCGTCCTTTAAAATGTTTAAGTTGGTGTAAATTATTGTATATTCATTTCATCTGTAGATATTTGATGTTCCTTTTTTGGTAGTTGTATCTTGCCATAGCAGACTGAAAAGTAAATTCTAATAAAGTTATTTGCTTATTTGTGAGGTTTATGAAATGATGATGCTGACTGATTGCAAATGATTAAATTGTTAAAACTTAATAGAAAGAAATGTCTAATGCATGGTGGTAATTAGGTAGTATCGAAAAATAAAAAATCCGGGAATAATGAGCCGAAATCTTGAACTTTGAAATATTTTTGTGTAGCGAGGCAAGGTACTGATTCTTGACAGTCATTGGGAAAGCGTAAACAGTTAGATTTTCGACTTGTATGCTTTCTGTATGAGGACGTCATAAATGCTATGAGTATGAGGTAGAGCTAGGAATAGAAAGGATATGTAAATGGTAAAGCTAATAATATAAATTGTTTCTTGGTATATTTAAACTGGATAGTAGTGTTTGTGAGAGAGAACATGAATAAACGTTATAGGTATGCGTATGCTAAATAATTTATGCTTATGTGATTGCAAAGATGCAGATACATAAGTTGAAAGGGATTTCCATTCAAGAAGATGTAGAAGATGAAAGCAAAAGATTCCAGAAATATCCAAGTATGTATCAACGTGGTTTGAATCCTTTTGAAAGTCGAAGTCAACGATAATGTAATAGCTAACTTTAGCTATTTGGGAGTTGAGATCAAAAGATTTTGGTATGGATAAATTCAATAGGCTACAATACAAGCAGTTAAGGGTATAATACTGTGAGTAATACCGAAGTAATATTATTGATAAAAGAAAATAGGTTTTATTTGTTTCTTATCACATTCTGCGTGTCTTTCATATATCCTGTGAGGATAAGGAATATTGAGTTTTGGAATAGAACTACAGTTTTTTATTTGGCCATTGTTCGCAAAATGATTTAGCATGTATGCATTTGAAGGTGGGCTACAAATTTATTCAGTAGCTCATAGAAGTATGTTGTCCTGCAATAAAAATATCTATTTTTGGACATGAATCCTTAAAACCTTAGGGCAGAAATATTTCTACATGGAATTTTTTGATCATGATAATAATATTCTTATGTATTATCATTGGAAGGTTCATGTCAAAAAGAGAAGTAGGAAAAGCGGGGATCTAAACTGGAGTAGTAGTAAAGAATCCCAGAGATTACACTAAACCATGACAATCATAAAGCAAATAACATAAAGAAAGATAATAAAATTACAGTGGGATGAACTGGGCTGAGAAATGGATGACGTGTTTGACAGTTGCAAATCTTTTGCTTAGCTCTCTGTGAGTTTACAACTGCAAATCTCCATTCCGTTGGTTTACAAAGTGTATACACGTAGGTTGAAACAGTAGGGGGTACTTATAGGTACTAGTCTGTAATAAATATAGTGTAATCTGTATCTAGCTAGTTATGAATGAAAAACTCTCTGTCAGTCAGTCAGTCTCACACATAAGCACATATATGAATAATTGAGTGAGGCAGAAAGAAAATTTGAGTGCGAAGCCAAGTAAGTTGCAGCCAAGATGACAGTCTGTGACGTAAACTAGAATACAACTTTGTGTACTCTGATAGACAGACAAATTCAGGCGCATATATCATATACATGTATTGTAGTAGTTCGACTAAACGGAATCCCAAATTAGGCTACAATGAAGTACTACAATGAAACATGCAGCAGCATCGTGTGACAGAGTTGATGTCGTAAGTAAGGGAACTTCTTCGGCTCAATGCCAATCCCTTCTTCCGATGACTAACTCAACTTGAGATACAAAAGCACAGTTTCATCAAGTGCCATTCACATTCTGTATACTAAAATGCGTCTCTTCTTCGTTGGGACTTGGAACACTGATCCTAAATAGTTTACAATATTGTGATGCACTCTTTATGCAAAAAAATAATGAAATTTCTTATTTCTACTTCTTAACTTTCTCCGTAACGCTGTACTGAGTTTCCAAATTGAGTTATAGCCTAACTTAATTGTAGCTTCCGTACAGGTGCACTCCGTACACGTTCATTGAAAACTTCTAACATTTTTATTTTCTTTTACAGCAAAATCTGATGGGAAATTCCACTCGAGGTCATTCAAGCAGCCTTCACGGAAATCTTCTCAGGTTAGCTTACAATTTATTATTTGAGTACTACTATAATTTAATCCCTAAAAACCACAATTTGGCTCAGGAAATTCTTGGGGAAGCCAATTGTAATTAACGTTTAGAACTATTTGCTAAGTTATTTAAGAGGTTTGAAGTCTCACTCATCCTGTGGTTCATTCAGTGTGCACAGTTACAGTAGTTTAGTATTTTCCAACTATGTAGTCTCCAAAGAAAAGGTTACTTGATGAACAAGAAAATTGGCAGATGTTTGTTGTGAGTTAAAAATGCACGTGGCATTGGCATTCTATCATATTAGTCATATTATTTGCGTACGCAGATGGATTCGTCAGTGAAGACGACTGAAAATAATAATCCTGAACCGAAGCACAATACATGTACTACAAGAGACAGAGTGATAGCATTAGGAATAGGTAAATGCAGGTATGGTGTAGTTTAGCAAAATTGTAGTTTGTGCCAAAGTTATTCGTAGTATAAAGAAAGAATCCCGACTGACAATATGAGGAGGACCATTATCTCACGTTAGACAGTAACAGGCAGGAACTTACATAGCTGACCAAACTTTGCCAACATTTTTTTTCTCTTCCTAGCTTATGGTTTACAATTCTAAAATCTACAGGGTTTTCTACAACTTATAGACGTTAACACGGTCTTGACATTAAGTAAGTAATAATTAACTAAGCTTTATTTTGAAATGGCAAAACATAGTTATGAAATAATGGCAAAAGCCTTTTTCAACAGCCTTTGATTTCAATATCTTTTTATGAAACTTAATCTAACTTGACCCACTCAACCTAACTTTGACTACCTAACCTAGTAGCTAAGAAAATGTTGAAAACAGGCTATTGATAAAAGGTGTTTTTGTCATCTTTTTTGTGTTGAAAATTTGTAGTCGAAAATTAACGTTTCTTTCGGACAAATGATAATCATAATATGAGCTACACACAAGGGTTGAACTTTGAACTTTTCAAAGAATGGATCGGTTTTAGAGAACTTTTGTCTTTTAAGTACACAATGATAATACAATGGCATCTGACCCTCAAATCTAGTAAATTTTTAATTAATTATCATACCAATGTCAACAACTTTCATCTAATATCTTTAGTGAACCATTTTAGTGATAAACTTGAAGAAAACTGGAAGGACCAGGAGATGAGTAAAAAATGCAAGAATTAATTCGTAATAATATGGTATAGGGTATGATAACAAAATCATCCAGGCAAATATTTCACAAATATTTTGTTGAGACATGTCCTATCTTAATTAATTCATCGTCCGATTTGTTCCACTAATTTCCATTGCATTTCAGGGCATGTGTAGGAATAGTAGCTTGTTGTAATACCCTGTATGATTAGCATGGATAGATGTATTTGTAGAGTGGAGCTATAAGGAAAAGACAGAAAGGAAAATAGAGACTGCTGCGTCTTTCTCGTAAAATTGAGATAGAAAGATAGGAGTAAGAAGTCAGAAGGTTTGGTTAAGTAAGTACATATCTGC
>JABASH010005401.1:0-12192 GCA_019776445.1 Tomocerus maximus | reverse complement strand
AAAAAGGAGTGCCTCTTTTGTTCCCTGCATATGTTGCTGTTTCATGACCTCAGAACTATTTTATTAGTTATTAATAAATAACCTTTCCAGATATAGTAACAGAAAAAATTTGGAGTAAAATAGGAAATTTTTGTTCTAGAAATTCAAAACTGCTAAAAATTGTTTTAGCTGGTACACAGGATTATTCAAAAACAATTCAAACTAGTGCCAAAAATGCAAATATATAAAAATTACGGAAGACAAAGTATTTCTACTCTCCAAATCGAACTTCAATCGCAATGAAATTTTTTAATTAAGCATGACATTTTACCAAATTCTCTGTCGTGTCTTTCATGTCAACTACAAACCATTCCTACAGGGGTTTGAAAAACTTTCGTAGACCCGACTTCCAGCAAAATACTTTTTTACTGAAAAATTGAATGTTGGATTTTTGCAGTGTACGAAAACGCTTTTTCTTCTGGCTACTTTTTTCGGACGAAATTACAATATAGTTAACTTTTAAGGAATTTTTAAGGAAGTTACATTTGAAAAGCAAAGTTACCCCAGATAACAGTAATGATTACAAAAACCTGTATATTATTATCTTACAGGTTTTGAATTAGTGAGGCAATACATTTGCATTTTAAATGACTGAAAAATTATCGGCAAACTTATCGGAGTAAGTTGGCAATAAGTTATAATAATATATAGGTATCTATAGTATACTAATAGTATTCCTACCTATATGGAGCTGAATATTGTGCGAACTTTTATAATTATCTGTTCCATTCAGATTCCGGACATCAATCAATGTGCAGTGATAAAACATTGTTTTATTTATTTAAAGCAGTGACAGTGCGAAGGCCGAGGGATAATGTCATGAACATATTTTTTATTATACCGAAATGTGTATGCAAATAGCTTAAGGTCCAACTGTAGTGGAAGGCTTTGCATGTGTTTTCCCACTCCGCCTTGGCACGTATAACTCGCCTAATTGTCAATCAATCTAGACGTAATTAGTTTCAAAATTTAGATTAACTATCCTGGAGGGTCAGCCGTCACAAGTCAGAAGGCTCAGACATGTCACACTTTTGACCTGTGAAGGTCACAGGGACCATTTTCCAAAAATAATTTTTTTGGTGGGATGCATTTGGAAATTTTTTAAAAAATAACTAAAACTATTTTGGGAAAAACGTAGCTTTATGACCCTCCAGGCCCCTGACAATGTCTGGTAAAAAAATAAAAATTTTCAAATTGAGTTGTTCTTCAGTTATCTTTGCCTTCATAAAAAAATAAAATTTGAATTTTTTTATACTCAACTCCAATGTGTACAATGTAAATTGATCGAGTTCATGACAAGTTCTGCTAGATACCTCGACGGAGGGGTGTTGGACCTTAATCATTGATTATTCAGCATCCTATCTGCACATATAAATGGTATTAAATTTATCATATAATTATCATTACTATATACAACTGTTGATAAGTATTGACTTGGATAGACATTGCACTTTTCGCAACAACTTTCCTTGAAAAATATTTGAAATAAATAGGGTACATGGCATGGCAATTGCAGTTTTGTCATAGCCTCGGCCATTTGTTCCGCCACTAGGCACCGAAAAGGGATTCGTGGTAGTGGCTCACGGCATATTGCACATGATGTAATGTTCTTTATGCAATTCGAACACACAATATGTCCATTTGAACACTGATAAATTGGCGGACCAGGAACTTCAAGACAAATTGGACACTCTAAGGTTGACGACATAGACGACTCCATTTTCTGCAAATATTAACAATTAATTGCTTGACGTTAATGATATTAAACTACTGCCTGCCTGCAACCCGTTTCATTTCTGGACAATTAAATTGAATTAATTATTTTTGCATCTTATGATATTGCTATATGATAGACCTGCACTTAATTTTCTTGTTAGTATTGTTAGATGGTATGCTCAGTAATTGTTGTTTTTCTGTCTTAGGTAATTACAATGCAACAAGTTTCAATTAATTTGATTAACAGAATTTGACTTATTGCCTGTATGCCCAATGGTAGTAACACGTTTGGTTGAAAAGTTGAGTATATTTAATGTGAATGAATGAATGTCGTCACATAATATTATATACAGTCATCTGTTAGTTAGTTATAGTTATCATTTACCGTCCTGAGATACCTCATCTACGATTTGTAGACCACGTGCCTATGAAATGCTTGACAACTACTTTATCCGACCTCTGGAAGCCTAATCCCAATTCTCTGGACAGAATATACTAACTTATAATAAATATACTATAATATAGTAATATTGTGCAAACTTTTATAAATTATCTCTTCCATCCAGATTCCAGACATCAATCAATGTACAATGATCGATAATGTTGTTCTATTTATTTTGTCTCATGCTGTGCTGGAAAGAAGCGACAATGCTGGTGGCTGGTGGTATACTTATACTTATACCGTTATACCTTGCTAAAGGGATAAATGACATTTCAACTTTTATATTGAACTTATACTTTGCTACAAATGACAATTATAAAAATGACACTATATAATGGATTTATTATATATCAATCATACTTAGGTAACTATATTGAGGTATCAATATTAAAAGTGTGATTTTATTACTTCAATGGTGAATTTTCGCATGATAATGTCGTGAACATACTTACCTTCACCATCCAGTCTATCACTACCGACTACCGCCTAAGCTAAGCTATTTCAGTTGTGATTGTGATCAATGGTTATTGAAAAATTGAACCAACCTCAACAAAGACGATGGCGTAATATGTCCTTTTATTGATTTCAATTCAAGTAGACTCACAAAAGTATTTGCCTTTAATATAAATATTTTATGGGCGCCAATGGGCTTCCATTATCATGGATGGGCGCACCCATGCCCGCCCATGCCCATTAACGTCAAAATTTATGGGCCCATGCCCAGGCACGTATAGAGAAACGGATTTCGAAGCGCGAAATTTTTGGTCATTTTACGGGAAAAAATGCCTTTTTCGAGGATTTCGGGGGGCTTCAGCCCGGAAAGCCCCCCTCTATACGTCCTTGCCCATGCCCTCCCCCCGGCCTATGCCCAGGCAGACCTCTATCTGAAACTCTCATGACAGTAAGTTTCTTGCACATTATAAGACGGTACTCAAAGCTAATTATTCAGAGTAACTTTAGTTTGCTCTGTATGCGATTATTATATCTGTCTGTCTGTCTGTCCGAAAATTTGTAAGCACGATAACTTTCAAACGGATTAAGTTACAAGTTTCAAATTTTCTGTGTGTCATCTAGGGGTCAAAACGAAGGTTAAGATCGTAAATGGGCAAAATCGAACATACCACCTGACTGGGGGAGGGGTTCAAAACCTGAAAATGGGTATAACTTCCGTTTTGTTCATCCGCGAAAGTCGTGTGATAGCTCATCTGAAAGGTAACACGTCACAAAACACAGCGGTTAGTAGCGTGCAGAGGTCAAAGGTCAACCGATATTTGCAACTATGCCAAAGTCACCTTATGGCTTGGAGTTGCATCGACCCAATATTTTTCCATCATATTACATACCAATCCAGCCCCGAAATTTATATCTTTCCTACTTTGCAGGAGGAAAGCTCAATGGTAAAAATTTGTAATTCCCGTCGCAGGGATTTTATTTGGCTCAAAAAGGCTCACAATTTGAAATACTGTAGTTTGGAAGAAAGAATACAAAATGGTAAATTATTTTATTTTTGCATGTATTTACATGTATACATGTAAATACATGCAAAAATAAAATATTGGCTCCCGAAACCCTGTAATTTCCCATTTCGAAATAATTCCCCATCCTGTGTACTATGAAAGCATAAGTGTTTTAGCTATATAGTTACTGACCCTCACATATTATACTCATTGTAGTATTCATCTTGGTAACAATAATTAGACAAACAAAATGAATGAAATATTTGAAATAAATAATATAATGTGCATTTATATGTACATGGACATGTGCAGTTAGTTTATTTCCAATGAAGCTTACTAGAATACCACATTTATTTCGTTTATGATAATGTTCCAGTGAAGGTAAGTGACGTCGAATTAAGTGTCATGTCTGAAAAAGCATATAATTTGAAGAAAGGTAATTATTATTTTAATGTTAAAGCTGAAAGTTTTGAAAACTAACATTTCAAAAGCAGTTAATGGATAATAAAATAGTATTTTCAAAGTATTGTTGTATTCGAATTTGCATGAACTGCAGAAAACAAACACTTCAGAGGCCCCGGAAAATGATACCTCTCGGGGATTGCGATTGACTTTTGTATCTCATAAACTAATCGCCTCTACCTAATAGCCTGGAAGCCATGAAGGAGATCTAACCTGAAAGTTGCCTTATTGTTGATTCCTGATTGGGTGAATTGGGCCTAAAGAAACTTCCCTTACATTTACAATATGATATTTCGGATAATGAATTGAGACCGCAAAATAAAGTTTGGATGGCAGAATAATTAGAGTTTTTTGTGTATTTAAAATTCAATGCAATATAGCAAAAGTATATTGTCGTAAAATATGCCACTATACAATACAATACATTTAAATTTTACGTTTATAATTGGCCACAATTTTGTATAATCGTTTTCTTGTCCCTAGCATCCCCTTTATTAAAAAACGAGATGAGTTTTTCAAGATCATTCAAGACTGTCATTCCCTCTACTACTTTACCAAATACAACATGCAAACCATCAAAATTAGATCGTTTTTTTAACGTGATAAAGAAAATCGAGCCACTAGCGTCCGTGTTAGTTTTGTTGGCCATTGACAAAATGCCCCTTTCACTGTGTTTAAGTGAAAAGTTTTCATGCTTAAAAATGTCGCCGTATATACTTTTCCCTCCTGTCCCGTCATCTTTTGTGACATCTCCTCCTAACATGTAGTCCCCCACAAAAATGTCGTAAAAAGAAGTGCCTTTGTAGCCAAATCCTTTTTCTCCAGTGCAGAGACACCGAAAATTCTCGGCTGTGAATGGCACGACATCATTTCTTAATTCGATTACAAGTCTTCCAATTAATTCGTTGTCATAAGCCAAGTCCAAAAATACCTTTGTGTTCCCTGACTTCGAATTGCCTTAAAATCAAAACAGAACAATCAGATAATGAGAACATAAATAAATACTGGAACAGTATAATCCACAATAATTCCATGATAAATATAAAAGCAATTATTTTCTAACCAATAATTCTCATTAGAGAACTTGAAGGTTTTGCATCTATTTTAAGTGCAAAAGAACAGGTTTTCACTATTGGAACGGCTGTATTTTCTAACTTTTGAAACCCATTGGCATTTTCTGATGTTTTTCCAATCTGAACATTAATGGTCCATTCCAGTTTATTTGCTCCGCTGCATTTTCCAAATTGTTTTAATTGCAATAAGGGTACAATAAGTTGTGAATCAGCAGAATTTGCGCGTTCAATGCCACTGACTGGGCAATTGAATAAAGTTTTGTAACCCTGAAAATATAAATTTAGCTGTGTTACAACGCTCCACATTTTAAATGAATTAATTTTATCCACTGGCATCAAGAAGTTTCGGAAGCATGGAAGATGATAAATTATTTAAGAACTCTGACTCTGCCAAAATCAGATTTCTCTGGACGCTGATTCCTTCATTTCGATTCCTTCAGTCACTTTAACATTACTGTGGGATACTCAGGAAGTAGGCTTAAGCCGTCTTGAGCCTTCTAGCCCCCCTCTAAATACGCCATTAAGTATATCTACCAAGTGTCAGAGGCTGCAATTTTGTACTTCGCTTCTAATTTTCGTATGAATTATTTAAGCTCGTTTCCACACTCGTTCCGCTGTAGTCAAAGAAAAGTATGCTACTCTGGGGCTTGTTTTTTTTCTGCTGTATATTTGAATAGTACTATCGTATATTTTTTACTAGAGTTCGGTTTTAACTTTTAGCCGGCTATTTTGACATTTAGCCACCTAGCCGGGGATAAAGGTCAAAAGTTTGACTCAAAACTACCGAAAAAAATTGTGCAAATATTTTGCATCCTTTAGTGTATCTCCTAGCCCCATTTTGAATTTTGCCCACTAGCCACCTGTCAATTAAGCCGCCTATTAGCCACTACCCACCTCGGTAAGCTGAACTCTGATTTTTTCGAATCTACTCATATACCCTAAAGTAAAACGATTGTTTGTGGGTACCAGGCGTGTAATTTCTTCGTGCATTTGGGGATGATATCCGCGTCTTGGCGCTAGGTTTGGGCGCCGAAGGCGCTCAAAAATATTAAATGTGGGCGCCGAAGGCGGGCACCCAGATTTTTTTTTGTTCACGGATTAGATCCGAGAAAATGGGCTCTAAAACCCGGGCGCCAAACCCGCCCGGTGGGTACCCCTTTTCTGTTTTAATCTTTCAATTCATATGGTAAGTATGTATATCAACTGCACCTGCACGGTATGTATGGTCAGTCAATAACAGCCCAATTGAAACCGTACTGGTATGAGCTTCACAGATTGCTTCGATACATTTAGTTGATATCTTTTGTAGCGTATATCTTACTTTATCACTGTTTGTTAAACAAAGTTGCAGACAAAAGTTTTTTGCTGCCAACGGATCCCCAACCATCACACATCTCCACGACATTAGCAGACAGTAGCTGGAATCTTGACTACAATCTTTCGTGGTGCTACTCAATAGAAAAAATATTTCATCATAAGCCTCGAAGTATACAGGAAACCAATTCTGTGGGCTTGTGAAGTCCTCCAATTCTTGAATGATGTCTGCCTTGTTTCCATTCACGCCATTTAGCTGATGTTCTTTCATGTGGGATACAATTTGATCTTTAAGAATCGATTCGCCACAACCAAGGACATCATTTAATCCGAGTAAATTGCAATAGTTGGTCCGCCTATAATATAATCAAACATTCAGACAACATTCAGCTATAGAAATACTATATTTATCATTATCATACATTTACTTTTCGAATAAAATTGCATTCTTTTTGCCTATACCGATTAAAATACAGTGCTTCGGTTGAACCGAAAAATGGAATTTTGTTCGGCTTTTTGAAAACAATTTCGGTTCAACCGAAACACTATTTTATTCGGTATGGTCAAAAATAAATGCAATTTAATCCGAAAAGTCAGTGTTTATTAAAATACTATATTGCCCGTTTAGCGGGTATTTTTGATGGTGTGTGGTGAGTTACCAACTGGTAAAATAGCTGTTTCGGGTAAAACGTTATGAAATTAAAAATTAAAATTAAAAAAAAATTAAATTTAGAATCAGAAAAATACGATTCCCGGTCAGGGATTCTGGAAAAACGTACATAAATAAATAAACCATTGCGAAAGGAGAGTAACTTTTTGCGTGGTAGTAATTAAATATGTTGTTAATAAACATCAATAGAAATGTTTGGATGGCAATGCCACCATGGCATCGTAGTAGTAAACCAGAAGTTGCGACAACTATTTTTATTTTTATACATCAAAACAGTGAAATAGTTGGGTGGTAGTGTGCACTATCTACGAAATGCCCTGACTTCTGGTATTTATTATAGATAAATATCATTGAATATAGTCATAGTCCGATGCCACATAACGAAGTAGTATATGATGCATTATCATCAAATAAAATTTTGGCGTTGGAGTTTGCGCTTGTCTGGTGGTATCGAAGTAGTAGACAAAGTAAATTATTCCACAGCAGAACACATCGCCTAAAAATTTTTACCCGTTGGTAACTTAACTTTGAGATGGTATGTCTCTCAATTTCGGTTTGTTTGCAGCCCGGTGCAGCTATATGACTACTATTTTGTAATAATATACGACGGGCAAAATCGTTGCCCCTTTTGGGATTATAAGGTTCAAATTGTAGAAAAGACTTCATATAAGTATCAGATCACTCCTCGGAAAGGGGCGGAGACACCTCCAGACGGGGGTAACTCTAACCCCAAAATTTCTTTTGATGAAAATGCATCACACACTACTTCGTCTTGTACCATCAAACTGTATTCAATGATATTTACCATATCCATAATAAATATTAGAAGTCATGGCATTTCGTAGAAAGTGGCATGGTATAAATAAATGTTATAGTTGTGTGAAAAGGTGACGTCTTGCCCCAGTACGCTGGTTTCCCCCAACCAGTTTTCGCTAATATTCGAATCATACATTAGCTAAAACGGGTTGGGGGAAACCAGCGTACTGGAGCAAGACGTCACCTTTAGAGCGTGTTGTGTTATTGTGTCCCATTGACGACAATTTTGCAGCACTAGGAAATTTCGATTTGACTTTTGATTTGACCACCTTCTGCTATAATGTGACTTTTTTGAGTTTGTATTTGCAAACATGATGGAAATACAAAATGCATTTCCTACATTTCCTACTCACAATCAAATTTTCAAAGTGAATTTTTGATGCTCTGCTTTTTTTTCAAAAATCGGGCTTTCATGCTCGCCTTAAAAATCTTCGTAGATTTTTGAAAATGGAAACTCTGTACGTTCAACCGATCTCCCGGAATAATTTTCGCCCCCAAGTCCTCACACCCCCTTAAGTGACATTGCTCGCCACTTCAGCACCTTCCCCTATGTGAGACACTTTATGTTTGATACAAATAGGTAGTTTTGCAATCGTAACGTAATTTTTTTTATCAATGGTGGTAGATTTTCAAAAAAAGGTAATTAATGAGTACATCGACTTGCTTTCTCCAGATTTAGAAATTTGTAGTTTGGTCATAGCCTCGGCCATCTGTTCCGCCATTAAGGCAAATGGGACACTCCAAGATTGTTGACATAGACGATTCCATTTTCTGTTAATACGGATATTAATAAGATAGCTCGTCAAATTATGATATTTAGTTACTGCAAAACAGCGTCTCGGCAACGAAATTGAAGTAATCAGTGCTCCATTTTTAATGTTTTTATGAAATAGGTCTGAACTTGAATTTATTTGCTGAAATTGTAGGTATTTATTCTGCTTTTCTGCTCTGCTTATATATGTACTGTAAAATGTACAATGCAACAAGTCTCAATTATTTTATCATTATATATACGAATTTGGCTTAAACTTAAATACTCCGGTATTATGGTATTCAAAATAGTTTGAGGCAGCCTTATCGCGAGATAATGGATTCATTGTTTACATACCAATGGATTCTCGAACTCACTTTCCAATTAAGCAGACCACCCTGATTGTGCAGTGAGCGTAAGTAGCGGGGACCCCCGCCTTCTTTATTTTTTTGTTCCTTCTGTCTGTCGATGAGGGAATTGGTGGATAAGTGGGCACAACAACTCCCAAATTGATTGAGATAATTTAATGAAAATTTGTGTATGCGTTACTATATGTGACTTTTCACCTAGGAGTAATTAATCCTATATGCTTCTTTGTTGGCATTAACATTAAAATTTGCATAATATTGGGGAAGATTTAAATTTCGCCGAATATCGTTCCAAATTGGGTTAAACGAATATTTTCGACGAATATCTTTCAAAATTTAGTAAAACGAGTATTTTAGACAACAATATTAGTTACAACATTGCATTGTACAAGTGAATACTTTAAAGATTTCGGGGGCGTGATCATCAAAACAATCTGTATTCACGTCAATTTCACAATTTTTTAGGTCTCCAGTTAGTACACACATTTTACAAGCATTATTGTTCAAGAAAATTTACTTTATTTCAAAGGTAATTAAATATAAAAGTGTGACTCACCTTATTTTCGGAGAATTTTGCCTTATCGCTAATTTACCTTTGAAGAAAAGTAAATTTTCTTGAACAATACTGGTCCCTTGTTGTGTACACTCATATTTTGTCGCAGACGGTATAATCACCGTTACGTAAACATCCGGTTCACCGCTACTTAATAATCCACTTACTGCACGATCAGGGTGGTCTGATTAATTGGAAATTGAGTACGAGAATCTATTGTTATATAAACAATGAATCAATTATCTCGTGATAAAGGCTTCTCAAACTATTTTAAATACCATAATAAATGTACTCAACTTTTCAACCAAACGAGTTATGGACTATTATGGTAATAAGCTATCATTTATACTACTTAAATACCTAAAAAGAGCTGACTAATAATAAAATACTTTATTATCCATTTGGATATTGTGCCAACATTTATAATTATCTGTCCAATGCAGATTCTAGATATCAATCCATGTACAGTGATAAAATTTGTTCTATTTATCTTGTTTCATGTTATAAAGCAGCGACAATACGAATGGTACTTACCTTGCCGAGATATGACATTTCAACTTTTATAACATATATATACATATTCATATGTCTGCGTCAGATCGGGAGAGACGTCAGAACGGGTGAGACTCCATCAGTTCGACCGAGCATACCGGGTGATACTGGCACCGCTAGCGGCACCGAGGTATACAGTTTCAGTCAGACTGGGTGAGATCTCAATCTACTGAGCCATAATAATTTGATGTTTAAATGTGTTTTCGGATTGAAATCATTTTTCATAACTCAAAATTATGCTTTCTTACCAGTAATGAATGTGGACTAAATATTGCACCCATGTCAGTCATAATTAAATAAAAATGAAAATAATACTGTCTTATCAGTCATAGTTATAAATGTATTACAGTTAAATAATTCAGGTACTGCACTCAACTCTTTTACAAATTAAGATCTGTAACATCGTACAGTTATCAAACAATTTGTAAATGCCAGAGTAATTGCGAAACTAAACGATGTCCATTCAGAAAGAAAGACATTCCTTGCTGGTCTAAATGTCATGTTGGAAACATTTGTAAAAATCTTTTCAACAAATGAGATATGATTTTGAAAAAGCTTGAAATTGAACTAAATAATAGAATGACCAAGCTGAAAAATATACTCAATAAATGCTTCTAAAAAGTAAAATAAAATTTTGTATATTTCTTAGGCCTTTAGGTAATCAGAAGGTGGATTCTGATGAAAATGGTGATTATAAGAGTAAAAATATTCGCAAAAATCCAAAAAATAGAGTTTCCAAATATTAATAATAATGATTTATTATTTATTCATATAGGTGCTGCTCCCTTCGGGCTATCTGCCCATGGAGCCATAATTGATTTATATCATAGAGCTAATAAAACCTAGAATAAATTTATAATTTACAATATTTACGAGTCCCAATTATTAGTATTTAATTAGAGGCTTAGTTAGTTACATACAGGAATATTTAGGTCTTGCCTTCCAATGCTGAATCAACATTGACATATTTTTACCACGTATAAAATACGAGCAGATCACAGGACCCAAGTCCTGTAACAAAAAGGGCTAGTGGGTGTTTTGGAAGCAATCTTCTGTATAATCACGCTAATTCTCTGTGATTCTTTGGAATAGACTTCGTGTTTGTATAGTTTATGATGATTAAAACTAATTAAATGTATAGTCGCTATATGTATAATATTATTGATTATGGTGTTTTTACATTTAAGACTTTTAGGTCTTCAAACTTTAACCATTATTAAGAGTCTCATAAATGCTGATTTTCAATTTCGGTATTTGATATTTTGTGGCATTTGATAATTGCCTTAAACTAAATCTTATTTATTTGTAACACTAAATGCTTTAATACAGATAGTGTTGGTGGTACTGATTAAATCTAAATGATTTTTCTACATAAATATTCAATATTTTTGGTATATGTCCCTCATAGGTAACAATCAGGCGAATTATTTAGAATTGAAATTCGCAATAGATTGTTCTTGCAATCCCTTCTCTCACAATAGATTGTTTAGGCCAACCCCTCTACCCCAATAGATCGTTCAGTTAGGCAATCGACTCTCTTCCAATAGGTTGTCCTTAAGATTATTTAATTACAATTGTCAATAGATGAGTTTCTGAATGTACCCCAATTTTATTTTTTTTGGGGTACACCCAAAGTCACATGTATAGACTTCCGAAAGTGTTCCTTAAAAAGTCCAAATGCATAAAACATATGCATAAAATTTGGTGCTCTAAAACAGTTAAAATGGTGATATATGAGACAAGGTGACTACAGTTGGAAAATAATTAAAATTTCAAAAATTTCATTTTTAATATTTGTTACTGAAAAAAACATCTTGAAGAGTTCTTTTCTTGGAATACAAAGCCTATTAGAGTCCATCTAATACAGCACAACGTTCCCCAAAGATAATAATTTTTGGGGTACAGCAATTCATAGCCATTAAACCACAGAAAATTTGGGGTACGGTATGTCATTAAGACGAAAAATATTGGGGTACGAC
>JABASH010005400.1:0-12193 GCA_019776445.1 Tomocerus maximus | reverse complement strand
AGTATGTTTGTTTGGTTTGATGTTGTTGGTAGTTTGTATTGAAACACACCACGATCTATTTCAACTCCTAACTATTAAACTCCATACAAAATACGCAGACCTGTAAATAATTTTATCAAACCCATTTCTGTCGCTAAACTATTAAAATATTAATAAAGTCTGATATCCTCAATTTTCTGGTTTTAAAAATAATTTAGCAAGATCAATGTGATCAGATATCTCACATATCCGAGATATTCTTAAAAAATTCTCCATATTGAATTGATTGATCCTGATTAATAGCTTGGATAGATAAATTGTTAATATGAACTGAGTTTGAATACAAACTGAGTAAATGAAAGAAGGGTAGAAGAGTGTATAGTAAATATAGAATATAGATTGTGATGATATGAGTATGTTTGTTTGGTTTGATGTTGTTGGTTGGTTGGAGTGTTGAAGTTGAATTGGTTGGAGTAACAAATGTACAAAGTGTCGGCTAATTCGTGTTTACGTGTTTTTCCCTGCGGTTAATTTTACTATCAACTCGCTATTTGTCTTTTCCTCTCATTTGTCTTCTCATCTCCAGCTCAGACTTCTTGCTACATTTAATTCCTACTAACCATTCCTCCGTTACAAATAAGTTGACTAGCAGCACTGCACACACAATTACTAAAGTAAAGTCTGAAGGAAGAGATTCGGATGATTCGGTGACGGAAGATGCAGATGAATCTCAGAGTTCCCCGTGCGTCTTGTGTGTGGCCACAAATGACATCTTCTTCTTCTATCGTGTCTGAAGAGCGTGACATCAACATGTCTACGTCTTGTCTTCATGTCATGTCCATGTCAGACACAAAATCTCTCACGCATTATTACTCTACTACTTACTATACCATTTACTACTTTACATACCCTTTGCCTTTCCTACCTTTTTCTACCTACACTGTATTAGCTTTTTATTTCCAATGCAATTCAACGATTAACAAAACAAAGAATGGATATCGATGACTTAACGAATAATGAAATGCTTTCAGAGCTCAAGTCCACAAAATTCAAGAAAAATGATTGTTTATCTAAAAATCCCTAAAAGTGTTTTAGTTTTAAAGATTTTAGGCCTTTATGCCTATTTTTTTCGTAATTTTCGTAATTATATAAAATCTCAGCCATTCGCGAAACCAATAATATATTATTAAAACGTTCTCCAACCCTAATGTGTGAAATGAGATTTTTATCATAAAAGATGCATGCGGACAAACTACGGACTGCCGCCTTACCTGCCCCCAAATCTCTTGGCAATTGACAAAGTTTATTTATACGCAGTTAGCGATTTTGAGGATTGTTTTTAAAAGTTATTATTTAGGAGGGAGTTAGCAATATTTATGTTTGGATGGCAGGAATATTTAGTATTGTAGTGTATTAATGTGTGATGCAGTTTTAGTTGTATCGCATGGTTAGGAGGATTGGGCGGAGAGGATGATCGGAGTGAGGCAGGCAGGCAGGAGGAGATGATGTTAGTTTGAGATGAAGCACATCTGCTGCTGTTAACTCTTTTCCACTCGCTCTCTTCCCCCCGAGGGACCAATAAAATCCGGACTGAAACATTCGCTTTTAAGTGGCTTCTTTCTTTCTTTCTTCTTCGGCACTTGGCAATTGCCATTTCACATACACTTCTTCTATCTAGACACAAACAAACTCTTTTTGCTTCCACCTCTACCCACTAATAATCATTATCTATTATTATTACTTACTTACTTCAACTCTCTCCACTTAGTTCCTCCCCAAATACATCCAGCACTTCTGAAAATTAAATCAATACTATTCAATGTCATTTTGAATTTTAATAACACAAAGAATTAGATATACTAAATGTAGCATCAAATCTATAATAATATATACTTACGCTTAATATTATTTTACTTCAAAATCGGTATTAATGTCGTTATCCTCGGAGCCATTACATAATAATGTTTCTTACAACTTTCCTAGCTTTTTAAATTTTAAGGGAAATTGAGTATCTTTTGTTAAAAAGTTGCCAAGTCTATGGAATCTGCTACTTATAAACGTATTGATTTTAGTACTTATACTCAAAATCCACTCTTAAAATTGTATAGCAACTACCTACTGAAGAGGCAGTAGAAGAATTTGCAGATTTGTATAGAAAAAGAGTGAAATATGTAAAATAAATGACGCGATGATATAGTTTGAAGAATGAAGGAAGGGAGGACGTCACGGATGAATGGACGAAATGATTTTGTGTGTGGCGACGTCGGCCGGACTGGTCTCGCCTCATTTACCTCATCCCTCCCTCCATGACCCTTGTTATATAAATGTTGGTATATAGAAGTGATCAGTCTGGACTCGCCAAGGGCCCATGACGGTGACGACAGCGTTTTGTGACTTTGTGAGTGACACACTTGCCAATTGCCAATAATGAGACTTCCTCCCTCCCTCCCATTCCTAATTACTAATTACTACTCCCCTTCCGTCCTCGACTACTTACAGGCAGGGCCACAAAATAAAACTACTCACCACCCAATAAATCATTCCTCCCTTAACTAGACATTTACTGTATTTCTTAAAGTGTTCTATTCATGTATCTACAACATAACCCAAAAAATGATTTAGAGAGATAGTAGTTTCATTCATTCCGGGATTATAGTTTTGGTTTGCATAATAATTGTGAGTGAGGGAGTGATTGGAAGGAAAGTGTGTCAGTGAGGCATTAAGTAAATAGGAAATGGTCAATTAGTAGTGGGAAAAGGTCAAGTCAACTGGAACCTAAAAATGAAACATTTCTTAATTATCCTTAATTTATTCTTTTCTCTCTGTCTGACCCACTCTGACTGGAGTTTTATATGTCTGGAAGACCTGGAAGATGTCTGGCTGGACTGTGTCCCTTCTCCAATATCTCTGTGCTAATTACTATGCCTGTGGTGGGTTCTTCCTCCAACCAACGATAACTACATCTCTCTGTGTAATCTCCGTGTACATTTAAATACACGATACACATATGCAGAGAGATCATGCAGACCCAGAATAAGTGAAGTAAGTATGAGCAAGTGAGTCGGGAAGAAGAAATCTCCGACTCAGTTGACTCCGGCAAGTGACAACGACGCCTGCCTGCCTCTTCTGCTTCTTACCTACACACTCGATCACTCTGCAAATTAAATTAACTAATTAAATCATAGCCCGTCAACAGAAATGTCCAACAAATAAATCTTTTTCAGAGATGACCAATATCTACTCAACAATATCTAGTGACATTAGTTAGTCAAGTCAAATGAATATTCTCAATAGTTGGTTATCATATTCTGCCTGTTGCATTGAAATATTGAACTATGGAGTACGACTTTGGGGAAAAGTGCAAGTTTAGTGTCGACTCAATTCTGCTCAACTCTTGTGATAAATCTCCTGGTCAGTTTACAATTGATTAATAATGTCACAAATCTACATATGTGTATAATTAGTAAATTAGCAAATTATTCAGTATTGATGTATACATTCCCAATTTATTCAGGCATCGAGAATTTACGGAAACAGGGATAAAAGTTTTTGGTGTAGCAATGGGGTGATGGGAATAAAATACTTAGGAATGAAGTTGAGTTTTGGTGTTTTGTTTGGTTTATAGTGTTGGAGTTGGAGAAAGGAGATTCGAGTCAAATTACTTCCAGTTCCGATATCCGTGAAAGTCGAGGTCGCCGAAATCGGACCCAGTTCAGTCCAGCACAACTCAACGCTCTCGAAAGAGTCTTTGAAAGAACAGTAGGCACTTATTATACAGTTAAACTATTTTTAATCGTTGATATTGACCCAAATGATAATTAAGTATATGCTTGGACTCATTTGGCATTTTTGTCAAAGAGAAATAAAAACCTTTTCACCCTTTTATGGAGCAGTGACAGTTAAATCGACAATGACAACACCTTAGCTAAAAATTTCGATTATGATTTTATTACTTTCACTTTAACTTTTTAAAAAAGTTTTTAGAAAATCCAGATTTTTTACTTTTTATTTCTCTTGCTCTTCTTACACAGGATTACATTTTATAATAGCCTCGATTGCTATAAATAAATAACAACGTGATTTAAATTTCAGCATTACCCTGACGCCTTTGCACGAGAGGAATTGGCACGGAAAGTGAATCTGACGGAGGTGAGAGTTCAGGTGAGACTTCCTTCCATCATGCACTTTCTACATCCCCCTTTGACTACAAAATAATATTTAGTCTCAAGAAATGAGATCAGAGTATCTTGTAGTAGTCGTGTGTGTCGAGAATGTCAAGTCAGGAAAGAAATGTGAACGTTGAATGAAGTTGTCCTTCAAGTCATCCGTCCGTCTCTCTTACTCTTATTAGACCGACCGACCGAATCAACGTCTGTGATTGGAACGTAATCCCCCCTGTCCATGCCCTACCTCATCCAAGGAACACAATAAATATTAATAATAAAACTATTGCAAAACGGAATGTAAAAAAGCAGTGTTATCATTGTTGAATGTGCTAGGTTTAAATAGGTCTGAGCAGTAGAAATCACTCCTGAGTGGGATATTTTGAGAAAATGTCCATAGACTCGCTTCTCGGACAGGCAAATAAGAAAATCATTAATACTTAATACCTTAATACAACCGAATTTGTGTATCTCAGTAGATTTGCGTATTTGATTCTTCATGTAGAGAAGTC
Source organism: Tomocerus maximus (assembly GCA_019776445.1). Taxonomy (NCBI): domain Eukaryota; kingdom Metazoa; phylum Arthropoda; class Collembola; order Entomobryomorpha; family Tomoceridae; genus Tomocerus; species Tomocerus maximus. The sequence continues at coordinate 7,539 of JABASH010005400.1, read as the reverse complement.
GTCTTGAGACAGACAGACAGACAGTACATTTCTATAAAAAGTAGTCTCTACCGCTACTTAATATGTCTGTTGTGTTGTAAGTTGTATTTAAGTATAAATAGAAAGAGTCGGGTTGTTTGTGTGATGTGTGTGTTGGAGCTGACCCGAGAGAAGACCTTATCGTGACATGACACGACATGACATGACAGTTGTCAACTTGTCACCAACCACCCAACCACACCAAAAACTCACTCTGCCTGCTCTCCCAACCAATCCATTGCATACATATCATCCTATTGCACACCACAAGATGATCCCATTCCACAAAACCATCTGGACACTTTTGACTTCCACAGATTCACTTACATTACACTTGCAGACAGACTGATCAACTTACTTTATACTTATGCAGTTACATATGTTTACATTATCATCTGAATCTGCTGAACTATATTAATTTAATCATCTCAATTCAAATAAATGTTTTGTTCAATAAATTAAATCTCTCTCGCAGCCCCTTTCAAGTGGTTAGTTTCAATTTCAGAACGATATTTGCGAAATATTAAAATATTATTGCAGAAGGAATGAGGGAGGTCAGCAGGTGAGTTAATTTTAGGTGTTGGTCGGGATTTATTTTGTGGCTGGGTGAGCATTGGATTGGTGAAGTCTTCTTGGGTATCTTGAGTTGTTGTGGTTGGTGTGTGCCTTGCCTGCCTGCCGTTGTGCCTAGCTCCTTGTCGGTTGAGTTGAGATTCTTGACGGTCCGTGGCCGTTCTTTCGTCTTTCAGAACTTCCTTCACCAACTAAACTATCTCAATTCTCATGAATTCTCCTTCACTTCACTCCACTCACTCACGGCCAAAGAAATTTCACATCTGCTCAATGAATCCGCACATTCCCCATCTCCCTCCTCCGATATATTTCTTACACTTTTACACTACACTTACATTTAGTCTCTATTAATTCCGAAAAACAAAATTCACATTCAGAATTCTCAAAATTTCCCCATGCATTTTTAAAACAGATGTAAATGTAAACCTTCTATTCCAAATCTTCTGATCTTTGATGGTGTTTGAAATGAGAGGTGAGAATTATTTAAATGTATGTATCTTGTATATATGCATTGCTTAGTGAATCCGAGTTATTCTGTCACTTATGCATAGGTGATATGATGATATGATAATACTTATATGCACCAATGCAGTGAAGCAAAGAATAACCAACATCCACTTATTATCACAAACGAAAGATTTGTTTTAAGATTGTAATACATCATCATCATCAATCATCACGCCCTTTTTAATATCAAGGCAGGTCGGGTCAGGTGAAAAGTAAACATCCAAATCCTGCAGTTTTGTGTTTAGCTAGAACTAATTGTTAGCCAGTACACAACTACACACTTAGGCAGTGGCCAAATTAAAAATGAGGCTTTTATAAGGCTGCCTGGTTGATGCGTGGGGAATAGAAACTTGTCATATTTTTTAAAACGTTTACCACGTATGTTTCCACGTAGCCAGTCGTGGCCTTCCCCCGAAAAATGTCTACTTTTTCAAAATTAATTATATTTTGGAGTGGGAATGCTTTTATTTGAGATGGAATTGAACCCCAAAATGGAGTTATCATTGTTCTGCGTTTTTCTGTATCTATTGCCGGTTATATTAGTGGGCCTATTTTTACTACGCTACGGAGAGGAAGGGCGTCCATTTAATTATTATACCCAATACTGGACTGAGTTTGTTATTATCATGAACCCTGTAGTAAAATAGCTTCGTTCGAGCATGCAAAGTTGCGAAAAGTCGTAGGGTTCATAGTTTGTCCATAAACATTCCTTTTTGTTTCCCACTTCGAACTCAATACATGTAAAATCCAAACTTTGGAACGTTTCAAATAAGGCAAAGTACAGCGTGCTTGGAGAATAGCCTATAGCAGCAGAAAAGAACTTTGAGCTTTGCAGATTAGAAATAATTTATTTTTCGCTTGAAATATTGTTTTGTATACATGGAAAGTGGTGAGCAAAGAATGATCTATTTTTTGTCCATAGGTATGGTTTCAAAATCGGAGGGCTAAGTTTCGCCGTAACGAACGTTCCTCTTCCGCCCAGTGCCACAGTTCGACTCCGAATTCGGGGAGTCAGCAGCACTCGGGAGGTCACTGCAAAGAAGCCAGTCCGTTGAACGTCACTTCTCACCCGCAACATTCGCACGCCCAAGCAGGAGTCGGTCACGGCGGTGGCGGGAGCCTCAACCAGCAGCGCCTGTCCAACAGTCACTTTGCCCCGCCCAATGTTGTCGTACAAAATTCCGTCTTTCCCCCGCCCACAAATCCCTACGATCATTACCTCTACAGAAACTCTTATCCAAACTACTTCTATGAAAATTACTACGACCACTAAAATATCTTTTCTATATATTCATAAAAATATAATTGATCATCCTGCTCATCATCCCATACCGGTCAATAAAAAATCACCCGTGCCCGTTCACTCAAACTTTGTGTCAATCGTAAAAATCCTAAATTAACATAAATATATAAATTATACTTTACAAAATAAAGCATTTATAATTTAATTGTCTCATCTCATAAACCCAACTTTGTCTCATTAATTTAATATTTTACGGTTTTCGAAACAATGCTTTGCGTTGCAGAACAATAGAGAAGCTTAATCATCATTATTATTAATCCCTGTTCGATTTTTTCCTCAAAATACCAGCAACTGATATTTATTCTAAAAATTATGAAATTTTTGGAATATACGTTGTACTTTGTACTACGCGATTGTTCTAAATCCGATAAAGTTTTACTCCAAGAAGCAACGATTAAACGATATGGCACATGACATGAAAATATTATTTTGATTAAAAAGACAGAGAAAACTTCTACTTGAGGTTAAAAAATCTTACCGACAACGATAAAACGAAATGGGTATTTACTTTTTTGTTTGCGTATTTTTATCTTCCAAAGAGTTACATTATTATAAATTCATACCACACCAGACGATATTTTTTAAATACCATAAAAATTAAAAAAAGCAAATATCGGGAAGTAATTCTTGTTGCACAAGACATGCAGTCACTAAGTCACTAGTCACTGTAGTCACTATAATAAAAATATTTTCAAGATACCCCAAACACTTAAACCACCAACCACCTAAAATTCTATGTGCATGTGTAAGCCAAGGTGCCGGGGTGCATTGCATTGCATGCATTGAAAATGGAATGAATGGACGCCATTGGAGCGGAGACTAAATTCTGAGAATTGTCCGAGGGAAATTCAAATTCACCGCTTGGGCTAAAGAATTTTCTTGTTGCCCTTCTCCTCATTTTAGCGCGACCGTGCTGCTACTTTACTCGACTTGTGTTCTTCTGTGTATTCTGCATTCTTCTGTATGAAGAACAGCACCTATAGTGAAAAGGTATAAATAATTTTTGTCAAGATAGCATAGTGTGTGTGTACGTGTGTGTGTTGGCTGTGGCTCGTTGCGTTTGCTCAGAGTTTCTTTTATTCGTCAACACAACTTTGATAGACACAAACTAGTGGCTAGAAGATAGATTCTAATAAAACGAAACGCCGAAGACTAATTGGCAGTGACAAGAGTTAGCAGTCAAGAAAATTATTTATATTTTATAACTTTCGGTTTTCCGTGTCAGCTGTAAGCAGTAAATGAAATACGGATGAAAAGTTAAGAGTTTTAACTACTGACTGGCTTTCAAGACTCTCAAACAACTAAAGTAATTACTAAACGACTGAAAAAATATAACAATGGTAAGTTTTTAAAAATGTTGACACGTTGACAGTCCAATTATTTGTCATAGAACATCGAATTCGAATTTTTAAGTGTTTTTTGCTTGTAGGAAGACGATTTAATCATTGAACCTCCACCGACTCCTGATGTCGTGATGGAATCCGAAACCGAAGATTGGAAGGACTTTGCAAATTTGGGTCGGGTGCAGTCCGGGGCTCCTAGCGTGGCTTCTTCTGTAAGTCTCAAGAATTGTAATTTACTGAGATTGGAAAGATATATTAAATGTTAGATGTAATAAACGTGAAATCCATTTAATTGTAATTTTTGTTTTTGTTTATTTTTGTATAGCAAGCCAGTTCCATCAGACACCGACGCTTACCTCCTCCTCCTCCGTCGGGGGAATGGGCAGGAATGGGCCGTGGTAAAAGAGCTAGTGAAGAGGAGGACGGAGGCATCGGAAAGCGAATGAATGTTGACATAGACGAGATTTCTCTGGTCTCTAAAATCACCGGCGACACCGGACCTAAGCAAAATCACGTATGACTTAATAAATGAACTTAGAATTAAGTTAACAAGTTGTATTAATTAATGTTTTTATTTTCAGCGACTTTTGGATCAGCAAAGGAAAAACTTAATTCACATTCCCAATAATCGCAATGATTATGCGATTACTTACGATACCTTACTGTTGGGTCGGACCATAGACGTGTACCAGCACAAGATTTATGTGGACACCACTTTCTGCTCCAGAAATGTCCTTGAAAAACTTATGGGCCTTAAGGTACCTACTCATTTTGTTAATATCCTTTGTCCTGTACATATACATTCAATATACAATAATATACAATATATAAGTCATTTACAATATTAAATATTTAAATTGCAGTATGAAGTCAAGCGCTGTGGTCAGTCCGAATTTACTGACTTGCAGTCGAAATTACAAGTGATGGACATCTATCATTTCCCTTCCGCCATCCTCTTGGCAAACATAGACGCCTTGTATAAGAACTCGTTTTCGTATCCAAAGGCTCACCCGAGTGGCGAGAGTCTCGTTGGGCCTGAAGAACTTCTCTACGTAGTGGATATCCAAGGCGGCCCTGGTGGCTGGGTCGAATATATTCTCAATAAGCGAAAATGGGAGGCAAAGGTCTTTGGATTCGGCTCCACACAGGAAGGCCAAAATTATGAACTACCAGAAAGTGGCCACTTCCCGAGGGAGTCCTTTGAACAGTGGAAAGGTAATGACATGAAGAACATTTATTAACTTTTATTGTGATTTATTTTAATTTTATTATTAAATTTATCTTTCAAGGATTCGATGGTATTCGGGGCAATGGAAACATTAGTCGTCCGGAGTTCGTCAACAAGTTTGCTGCTTATGTTCGCAGATCGACATCGGGGAAAGGGGCTCATGTCGTTTTGGCCAATGGAGTAAGAATCTTAACATTAAGCAATTAACCAATAACATTACATTACTTATAGCTTTAATTTCTTTTTTGTGTAGTCCTTGGACAACGAGTCCATAGACGAGGACAAGAAAGAGTTGCACATTAAGCAAATTGCGCTTTCTGAAGTTCTGATTGCTTTGAAAACCCTCCGTGAAGGTTATTTAATTATTTAAACTTAACTTAATTTAACTTAACTACTTAACTTAACTTTTTTATTTATTTCATTGCAGGAGGAAACATGATTCTCAAGTTGTACGACATGTTTACTCCCTACACCGTTGGTCTCGTGTATTTGTTGTACAGAACCTTTGATCGGATTTCAATTTTGAGACCGGAAGCTGAAATGCCCGCTAGTTCAGGGAGGTACGTTATTTGCCAAGGATTTCGTCAGGGACCTGTGACGAAAGACATAGTCAACTACTTGGCTAATTGTCACCAAACGGAGTTCCAGTCATCTCTAAATTACAAATATGCAACGGAGGCCCAAGCCGAAATTGTGGATTTGATTCCCATTGAAGCATTACGGAGCAGTACGGCTTTCTACGACTATATTTACAATTGCAACATCGATATCGGTATGTCTAACCATTACAATCGGAATGATTTAAAATAATAATAATTAATTAAGAATCGTAATTCAATTCCTTAATTTTGAATTAAAGGGGAAAGGCAGCTTTTTGAAACTGGAGAAATCATCAAGAAAATCAAGAATGCCGAGGATTACTTACGCAAGTACAGACAAGATATCACCTACAAGTGCACCAATGTGTGGGGAGTCGGCAAGAATACTCTACATGTTAAGCATAAGGACTTGGACGTCTTCAATTACGTCAAGGCTTTGCTCCGCCCTTACTCTGACAGTCAGTCCACATTTCCTCATTCCATCTAATTTTTTAGCTCGCCCGAGGAAGCAAATTTATGAAACCGCACAGTCCGTTCGTATGCACGTTAACTCTCGAATGACTTTCTGTTCATTTTGATAGTCAAAATGAATTCTAATTATACTTCATTCCCACTCCGCGTCAGAATTAATCCTCTCAGATTTTTCGTGCATTGGAACTGTAGCGAATAATTATATATTAATATTAATTATGTTTTTTTTAAATGTTGATTGACTGTACATACATGGCCTTCCTTTACTCGGGCGGGTGAGCTTTTGTTACGGCTTGTAGTAGGTTTTATGTCTTTATTACATGTGCAATTGAAATTATTGTAATGTAATGTAAGCATTTTAACAATGAAGTTGAATTTGTATTTACAGTTGATGTTGCCCGTGCGGAGAGAGACGGTGAGTCAGAATTGACTTACGATAAACTCCAAGAACTGACGAAGCCTGTGGAGTGGAGTTTTGTGCATGTTGGACGGGATAGAGGGCTGTATTTGTGTAAGTGAAAATTGTTTTTATACCTGCTTCTGATTTAGGGAAGTGTATTTCATGGAAACGTTTAAAAAAGTGATAACTCATAACAATAACATTCCTTAGAAATGGAGTCATAAAAACGGTGCAATGGAAGGATTTATTATTTTGCTTATTTTGATTTCCGTTTGTTCTGTCATTATTTGGTCTGTTGCTTGGAATCGGCATTATATGAGTTGGCAGTTTGTGATAGGATACCCAAGTTCAAGTCTGAAAATAATTTGATGAAAATATTACAAAGAATCTCCTTTTGATGGTTAAATGTAACTTCGCTATAAGGCAGGCAGTAGGCCGGGTTCCGGGTAGGCAGCGCGCACATCAAGAAACGTATCAATATCAAGTTTGAAATTATAGGGAAAGGAAAATAACCAAGTCTGCCTAACTGACCTACTGCCTCAATTTAAAGCTTGTGGATGCTAACTAATTTTAAAATTTGATAAATACGAAAATGGAGTAGAGCTGATAATTGTCAACTATAATGTATTTACAAGAGCGCATATACTGATATTGATATTCGTAACAAATTGAATTGATTTTGTATTATTTTCTGCTTGGTGCTCAATATTAGCACTTAGTAGATAATTATACTGCATACCAAAACCAAACAAAGGTAAGCATTTTCCCGGTGTACGCCAGTTTTTGAGTTTTTGTTACAATTGCTGATAATCGTGGTATTTGGATAAGTGTATCATACGAAAATCCAGAAAACATCCAGTTGAGAAGCAGGTATTTGCTAATTCACCTCGCTAATGTTTTGTCCAATGTCGAATTTCAAATATTCGACTCGAACTTGCTAAAAGATATTTCCGAGATCAATCTGTTTCAGAATTCAGTATCTATGAATGTTATAATCTTGTTGACTTGGAGGAGTGTAAAGTCGTAATCGTAAGGTACTGTGCATTCCTAAATTTCAACTTTAACTCAAAGTGAGTACGCACACGGAATCCGATTTG
>JABASH010005399.1:0-12197 GCA_019776445.1 Tomocerus maximus | reverse complement strand
CTTGCACTTGCCACATATTCTCTGGGTAAACACAAACAGCCAAACAGGTGTTTCCATTTGAAAACACCGAATGTATTTGATTAAAATTTCATTTGTGTTTGTTTGTCTGCTTGCGTTCTATTCCTACTATTCTTCAATCCAAAGTCAAAGTTGAAAACAAGTGAAAGTTTTCAAAAAGTTCTCACGCATTGTTCGTCGTTATTAGAGCAGATATTATAAAGTGCACTTTCGTTATTACACTTTATATACTTTTATATTCTTGATACTTAAATACGTCATTATATTCTATAAACCAATATCCTTTGTTAGACATGTTTATGAATACCCGTTTAGAACATCTCTTTCTATTAATTTACGGAATGAACCTACTGCTGTAATGGGCCTGTATTGTAATGGGCCTGTATGTATCACCTATCATGTATATAATGAAAATAATGTAATTTGCAAAATTTGTGTTAAAAAATGGCAAACTCACCAATATTAATTGATTGTTATTGTGCAGTATAATGAAAAGCACTGTAATAGAGACAGAATGTGTCAAAGTAAGAAAATGAAGGTGAGAAGGGAGGAATTGTGTTTAGTTTTTACATCTGTATTGGTTTATTTCTGGGAGGAGAGAGGTTGTATTAGATCAGTGAGAAAAGACAGAGGAAAGTAGAATGGAAAAGAATAAAAGGGAAAAGCTGTGAGAGGGAGGAAATAAAAATGCCGCCTGTGATTTAGCCTTATGGCAGTTCCTTTATCTTGGTTTGGAAGTGGAATTGACTGGAATCTGGATTTTGCCGATCCTCATCCTCGTCATAACTAGTTCATTCTCGAGCGTGGAAAGAAGTCAAAATTTAATTATAGGCGATGTGGCTGTGTAAGTGTGTGTGGAGTTGGTTTGCTCTGACTGTGCGGATGCTCTAGGCTCTGGAGCTCTCTGTTCAACTGAATATATAGGGCTGTGTATCCCGTCTTTTGTAGGTATTATTTATTGGCATAACAGTAGCAAGCACTCTTCACGGTTTCCTCTTCTGGGCTGACTGGATTCAACTGAAGCCAACTCACAAAGAATTCAATGTACTACTTTCTTTCTTTTCTACTTATGTCCTCGTATCTGTTAAGTTCTCTGGATTTAAGTTTGCTCCATCCTTGGAGTACTTATATTCATAGCCGTTTTCTTCAAAGTAAAATACTCGGTACTTGTAATAAGTAAATATCTTTTATATTGGCAGTATGTTGCTGGGAGGGAAAAGATGAGAAAATCGAATCTGATCTGCTGTTGTCGTCTTGTGAGGAAGAAATGAGAAAATATACCTATGAAAGGTGTGCAGATAGAGATGTTGTTGTCGGGTACAATACTCGTGGGGTTTCCTATCCTGTGCTTACTTGATATTAAATCGTATTAGGTACATAGTTGCAATGAACTCTTTGACTACACAGTTGGTGGGAGGGAGGACACGATAGGATCACTCCAATAATATGAGTTGGAGTGAAGTTGCAATATTATTATTGAGTTGTGAGTGACGAGACTCGAGTTGACTGTTGCTGAGTTTAGTGTCTGAGAAAGTAAAGGATAAATGTATTTAGTCACTCTACTCATTTCCGTTTAGTTTCTTAGCTTTGCTCTACGGGCATAACAAAATCAACTCTCTCTCTCCAAAGTACCTACTACTAAGAAGAAACGTGGTCCAAAGTAGATGTTAGAATTGGCGGGTGAAAAAAAGTAAAAACAGACCATTAACACCCCAAGATAGGTTTGACTTGAGTTTGACTTGAAAGTAAATGAAGTTTGTAAGGCTTTCGGGCGTCTTCTGTTTTAGTAAAAGTAATGTGAATAGTAGATTGTAGTAATAGTGTGTATGTGCTATTTCTTGAGAGATCTGGTCAGATCAGAGCTTTCTTTCTTTAATCTGATCTGACATTTACTTCACACTGTTAAGACTCTCTGGGAAAGTAAAGCTGATCAAAAGTGATTTAAAGTTTCTAAATTCCTCTGTAATATCTCAGGAGTTGTGGCAGAATGTAATCTCTTTAAAAACAGCTTCTAGTTACAAATTCACACAGGGGTTTCTACTTACATGTTTTCCTGCCACAAACATTACGTAACAGATCACCATGTTAAATTATACTATAAGGAAATATTGCAATATTTTCAACTTATGTTTATAGGACATGGATAAATTTTTACATAATGTGTCTATTCCACTGGTATGCACAATAAAAGTTAGGGCAGTAGTGGAAAATACAGTCTATGCATATGTATTTGCATAAATTGATTGAAAGGATTGGGGCCTGGAGGTGGATAATCTGGAATATAAGCTCTTTCATATGTACCACTGTGTTACAAATACTCTAGTCCTACCATTTCCCAGTGTGTCATGCTAAACCAAATATTGAGTGTGCTATAGCATAGTCACTCCTGACTCCATTCGAACAGATATAGAGATGAGATATAGATCTATTTATATGGAAAATATTCTTTTGAGAATAAATAGCGAAAGAGATCGTTGGAATGTTTCTCAGACTCGGTCACTCTCACTCAGTCAGTCACTAAAGTATGTAAGTATGCAAAATAAAATAATTCAATGCTTACATAAATATGTATAATATGGGGCTGTGTGTTAGTATGTGCTTGGCTTCTCTTATATAGTCAAATATCGTAAAATGGAATAAATTCATGTTAACTCCCATCACATCCACACACTTCATAATATAATACATTCATACACAGTCGGATACAAAGCGAGAAGGAAATGTTCCTCTTTTCTTCCTCGTGGATATGACATGTGCTTTTGTATTATTTGTAGTCGAGTCGAGTATGCTTTAGTGTGTGAATTGTATTATGCAGACACATTTTCTTTCATGTAATGTGATGTGAGTGCGTAGCAAAGCTTTCCACCAAATCTACACACATCGATTTTCTACTTCCATATTACGAATAAACTTTTATAATATGAATATTAGGCTATATAAGCAGAACAATTTTTCTTTTACAGAAATGTCTACATTCTAAAATATCTATACTCCTGAATTAAATGAAAAGTTTGTCCTATTCTCTATCACGTCCATACAGTAAAACTCTAATTCTGCTCCCAACTTGCAATTCCTACCCTTTCCTTTCATTCCCTACCAATCTACATCCTCTTCAGGAATAAAAGCATTCCTAGACTTTATACTTTCTTTCAACTTGTCACAAATTTTCTGCTATGTTTCAAAGAAAATTTCTTAAACACCAATGAAATAGCATATGTCTGAGTAAATATTATAAATTACTCTCTACATTCATTTCAATGTAATTCACTCGAGTTCTCTTGATTATTCCACTAAAGCACCGAATGTTTTTCAAAACTTTCTCAATACAAACCACTAGAGAACAACCTAAAGTTGCATTAATATGTCCCAACAGTTTTATTCTGTAACAAATTTCATATGTGAATGCTCAGATCGTTTGTGTTACATTATTATAAGACACGTTATTCATGAGTGTACCTTACACATGCAGAGGAATTCATTTTTATAGTAAACAGTAGAAAACCAATTTGATAATCATAAGTATATTTACAAACTCAGATCTTAGAAACTTTCTAGTATAAAGTAGACCTTTTGAAGAGCACTTATATTTAATCAAATAAAATGAGTATCTGTTACACAAGATATACTAACTTATATAAGATACATCTGAATGAGATTGATGGGAATGTAGCTAGAAGATTCTACTACGAATATAAATGCACATGCTCTAATACTCTCACAATCAGTGTTGGGTTTTCTCATCTTTAGATAAGTAGATATAAAGCAGTACTGAGTTTTGATGTTTCCACTTTATTTCATTTCCTTTTCTCTTAAGGGCCCAGCCTATCTAACTTGACTTTTGTCGACGTGAATATAATATTTTATGCACAGTATTCTCTGTTAGTACACTTTGAAATGTACTGGAATCCATTTGTAAATTAAGATTGAAACGCTAAACATACTTAAAGTATAACAAAGGAAATGAAATTCTTCAAAACTATCAGCTCCACTTAGAGTGTATTATATATCTGTACAAACCAGACATAGAAAAATTTCATCCCAATGCAGACGAGAGGAAGAGGAAAGTTAATATCATCCATTTGCCTAGAGATACATTTACATAGCTTGCGTAAGAAATGAGAAAGAAACGGAGACGCTAATTTGAACTTGATGTATTTCCTTTAGTCATTCAGGTGAAGTATTTGGAACTCTGAATGTGAATTGGTGCATGCATAAATTCTTACGGCTTTCTCCCGGAGTAATATAATAAAACAACTGCCATAAGTACTTCTGAGAATTCTTTATGTGGATATACCTATTCAAATCTTTTTGGCCTAATAAAATGCTTCCGTTCATCCTATTGCAGTAGTAATTGATTCTGTTCTGTTGCATTTTACCTTTTATATTGAGGAAATGCTACTTTACATGAATACTCAATTGACAAACCAGATAACATTATTAAAGTGTGAGAATAATTATTTTGTATTACTAATTAATAGATCTAAGTTTACAATAGTTTTCCATTTGGCCGTATTTGTTTGAATAACAGAGGTTTCCTTTGGCTGTTTGCCTCTAAAAGCAAGGACCTTTAGTGGAAGTGGTTTGTAGAAGTTAATAAAGCATGGCACATGTGACTGTGTATGTGTTGGTTGGTAAAAGTGTTATTTTTGAGTGTGATGCTTACTTAGGATTGACTTAGGGTATTGATTGTAGGTATAAGTTAGTGAGAGTGGGTGAGATGAGCTGAGATGGCTGTGGTCTTCGTTTTCGTTTGTGTATCGTTAAGAAGAAATGGAATTCCCTTTATGCAAAGAGACAGATACAAAATGTTTTGAGTGTAGGAGGAAAGGAAAAGACAGTTCTTATTAGAGGAAGGTGTGGCAGAAATTTATGTCAAGTCTAAGTTGACTGAAGTGAAGTGCGAGAGTTTGGAAGTGAAGTTCCGTCTGTAACGCAAAGTAACTTAAAGTAAAGAAGCATGAAAGATACGGCTGAGGATTAGTAGCATAGTTTGCTTAGGTTTACTCAACCTCTTACATGCCATTTTCCGGTTCATGGTGTTTGACTTGCCCTGTCTTGTCTTAAGTTTTCTTCCAAATAGCAACACTCGCACAGAAAAATAAGGCTAAGCCTCCAAACTTAGAAAATTCTAGGCTTTATGACGAAACAGTATTTGTGGGAGTAGTAGCTGAATCTCCCGGATTCTGATATGAAAATGTATTTCTTAGTTTATGCACAGTGCCATCAGGAAGCTATGCCATTATGTCACGAAGGATAAAAATGAAAGGACAGAAATGTAGCAAGATTCTAGATACAATCTAGTTAAATTTTCTAAGAAGGTTCTCTAGTTTATGTATTTAAGTTATCTTTTCGGAATAGTAGAAGCGTAGAATCATCCTATTCTCTCTTGGTGTTAACGAAAACGAAATCATTAAGCATCCTAGCTTTAGTTATATAGGAAAAAAGTGCTGGAGTATTATTACGGAAATGCCTCTGCTATTATACACTGTTCGTGTTCACTTACTTACCATTAGCATTTCTCAAGGCAGTCAGTTCAGAGAAGACCAAGAGCAATATCATAAAGTAAGGAATACAGACGAAAGAATGGCTAGTCATCGAATAGAGTGTGAATGTATTCTTTTCTTAGTTTAAGTATCCTAAGTCCCGAACTACCTAAGTTTTGTTTGCTTAGCTTTTGCTACTATAAGGTTAGCTCCTGTTAAATGCGGAGTGAGACGAGGCAGACAGAAAACTCAAGATCATGTACGTGGCCCATGTTTTTCCCTTTAATGTTATACATCGGCTGTGCACTATGCCTTAGTTTCGTGGGCTATGAACATTTGAAATGAGATGAACTAATGTAAAGTCAACGGAAGAAGCCAAGGAGGAGGATTGGATTCGAAGGATATTTCGGGTATGTGTGTAACTAACACTCGTCACTAACTCCACTCTCGACTCCTCTGCCTTTGCATATTGCATTAGTCCTCATTATACAGATACAAGACAGGAAGATACTGCTACGCATTACTACGACTACTACTTACACTCTGTACTACATCACCACGTTGAAACCTAATGTGTGAGATCTGTAAGTGTAACCCTTCGGATTTAGACTCATCGTCATCTTCAGTTTCTCAGTCTTCCACATACCATAAGGAATACAGTAGGTAGTGCATACTAGTAGGAATGATGCAACGTTAGAGCTATATAGTAATGCAATACACTAAGTAAATTCAATGGGAGTAACTTAACTAAAGGGAAACTAAATTTAGGACCCCTTCTGTGTAAATGTTCCAACATATCAAGACTACCAATACTCTTCACGTCCCGACTCTAACAGTTCCTCCCTCCGTATCACACTACAGATACTCTCACTATTTATCTTCGGTGGATACATACGTTCCCACTTTTCTTCATCCGATGGACTCAAAAGTTAACAAACCATTCTTAAAAATATCAACCAAACCTTCTGTTCAGTTCTCGGATCAACCTTCGCATTGCAACCCTTTAGTCAACGCTCTTCGTCTCAACATCTTTTCCGTTTCACTTCGTCAGCATCAATCTCAATTTCACATCCTGCAATTTTTCGCTGTTTCGTTTTCAATTCGGTTTAGTATAACTGTTTACATTTAGTGTCCAAAAGCCAAATCCATCACTTATCTACACGTAGTATTGTTAAATCTACTTTGTTTTGTCGATAAATTATGTCATGAAGATTAAAATTATTCAAAATATTGAAGTTTGATGTGTAATATATATTCGCAGTGGGTCTGTGACATATTAGTGGTGTGGTTGGGATAATCTGGTAAATTGTTGTGTAGTGTGATAGATTTAGGTATTATACTCTGGGAGTGACAATCCATTTGTGTTAATTTTTGTGAAAGGGTATTCTGATTGGATAAACCATCAACTAATGGGAAAATGTGTTTGTATTCTTTCTTTATCTCGTGGTGAATAGTTCAAGTGTTTGGTTGTCAGTTTTGTGAAGCAGTGTATTGTATATAGTGCATAGTTAGACGTTCCTTTGCTCATAAGTTGAGCAGATTTCAGAGGCTTCTTCCACTGGAAATCTCTATTTTGCAAAGTAAATTGAATCGGCAAAGTTTGGAAGAGAATAGCCGGACTCAAGTGAGTATATACTGTCAGATTGTGTGTGTGCTAAAGTAATATAGAGTAAAGTAGTGCGTGTGTGGGATGAAAACTTACTATTAGATTAGAAATGGTTGGATATAGAAAATCAAAGTGAAGTTAGAAGAAAGTTGTGCGAGTACTGGAGGAGGAAAGGGAAAATAGGTATTGTATTATGTGATGACAAAGGTTGTGTGTATTCTATAGGTTTCCTTTGCAAGTGTATTACACAGAGTAGGTACTAAACAGAAGGAATTACAAAGGATTGAGTGGATTGGATTGGACTGGGCTCCACTGGATTGAATTGGATTAGATTGAAGTGAGTATGAGTAAGTGGCATACAAAAACTATTAAATTTGCTGGAATGATGGTGATAGAGATGAATAGAATAGAGATGTAAATTCTCGGCTACAAATAGTTAGTCTCTCCAAATGGAAGTTATAGACTAACTTTTCCGAGAGAGAAAGCATGAAAGTCAAATCGTAGTAAAAGGCAAACTGTTATAGATTACATACAATATGGAGACATGCATTATATTTAATATATTATTTGGGCATCAAAGAAAACTGCATAATCTTTATGAAACTTAAATGCAACTCGTAGCGGAGGCATAGAGTAAAATAGTCAGTATTATTATAAATGCATTCCTACTAAGTACCACACTATCTGTAGTAGTTTCATAGCAGAGTTATCCATATTGTAGAGAATAATGTAGTAGTAGGGAAAGTACGTGGTGCACAATTTACATCTTTTGCATAGTTTCCTTTATAGAGTAAGTAGAACAGAAAGTTTAGTAACATAGCTTCCCTCAACTCTTGTCATCAGCCCAAGTGATCTGACAGAATTTGTAATAATAATAATAATCGGTATGCTCTCCGACAGATATCGTTGGAATATCATAATGTTCTTACATACTAGTAGATAGTTTGACTAGAAAATTGAACGTCATCCTTTAGTGGAGCATTTCCCTTGGATTTTACTAGTGGCATAGTTTCACAGTTTCATTGCTTATTTTACATTATCTACTTTCCATAGTCGCTGTACACATAGATGGGTACCTATGCCATACATACAGCCAGTGTAATTCAAGGGAGCATACAATTACCATAACGAATAATATTCTAGAGAGAGAGTCCCACTATATGAAAAGTAGATGCTTTTAAATTCTAAACTGAACTGATGTTCGTAGAATGGAGAACGAATCTACTTTTCCTTCCTTCCTTCCTATCATCCTAATTCCAATTCCAAACGGATTCTAAACCCAGAGCTCAACTCAGCTCATAATTTTAATTTACTAGATCGATTTATCTACTCTTAAGAATTTCTCGTTGCGTTCGTCGCTGCTCGATGCGTTGAGTTGAGGTGAATGGAATATTTATGATTGTAGGAGGAGGAATGAGACGAATTGTATATATAGACTCATATTAGACTATTACCATAATAAAGGTATGTATAAGCCTCTACTTGAAATTAGTCTTTTCCTGCTATCTACCACAAGATTCTTTTCAAAAGGTTCTATATAGTTAATTTAACTATCAAGATTCCCTCTATAGGTAATAATAATATGTGGTAGGTATATAAAGTATATAGGATTTATATGTAGAAAGTAGAATGTAAGCTCCAGTAATGGTGTCTAACTCAAATTTACTTTTGTCAAATCCAATTAAAGCGACAGTCTTAATGTAATAACTACCATTACGAGCACATACATACATTGAGATAAGTATAAGGGCTATTTACTTAGGTATATAGTAGCTAATGCATCAAATCTAATAAGGTTTAACTATCACACCCGTGTTTATATGAGTGCGAAGAGGAGGTGAGTCTAAATCGACAGACGTAGATACAGAAGATATATGATGTGAGATTTCCTTAATAAGAAAGAGGACAAATTGCGTGATCCTCTCCTGCTACCTGGATTCCTTGACTATATCCCTAACTACACATATATCCCTATAATAATATTATTAGTCTAGTAGTCTCTCCAGATCTCACCCGACCAATCTCCGCCACATGTGTAGTGCACTGGTGCATTGAAATGAGTTCAGAATTAGTTTCCGCACCTAAACTTCTGACTTGCCTCCTTGTTCAGAATTACTTTTTGGCTAACTTTGTTAAATAACCATTGCATGTTTCTACTCCAGGTAGCTCCCACCACTACAGCTAGCTACGACCTTCCACATACACTACTACACTGACATGACGCAGTATTAATTATCTTTCCTTCCATGTCGAAATAACTACCCTGCAATATATACCCACTCCGTTCCAAATCCATTTACCTATATAAATACTTCATCTTCACAGCACTCAGCTGGCACACACTAAAATCTATGAATCATATACGATTTATTAACATAGATAAGCCTTTCTCTCCCATAAGTTCTATTTCAGTATATTAATTAGCACCTACTGTCTCTACAGATTAATCATTAAGCTCGTGTATTCAGTTAAATTCCCTTTCTCTATTCTAAAATCCATGAGTTCGCTAACTATCTTACCCTTCCGTTCTTTTCATCATAATCTCCAGAATTCAATTTTTCAATTTCTGCCCATTTTCTGTATTTCTACGGTAAGCAGCAATGTCGAAACAAATACCTTTTTAGCAATGCGCCAATTAAGCAATTAGTATAATTTCGAATCTAATTCTAGTCTAATCATTGGAGATGATTCTGTCAATGGCTGGTACATAATTTTCATTATACCTTTCTTATTGTAATCAAAACTGAGTGCATTTAAATGACTAAAAAGTTTATAACGTAATTTTATTGAATTTGATCTGGTGGAGCAATTACAAAAGTTTAAACATTTAAAGAACGTAATATTGAAATGTCTGCCTATTGTTAGATAACAATTGGAGGTAGTTAGTTAGTTAAAACCATTCATTTAGCAATTTTACAAGAAAAGGGAAGACAGGACCCAGAACGTTATTGCTCTTACATTTTTAGGCTAGTCTTGGTAATGAGAATTGTTTGTACGCCCATTTGACTCCGAGTAGTTCCCTACTGTTGTAATGGATACTGTACAGTTAATATAATGGGCCGTAATGCCTTTACCTCGCCCTGAATTCATGGTTCTCTATGACTTGGGGTTTCCTAGACTCTAGTCAGACTGAAATTGTCAGGGACGATGTACAACTACGTAGTGGATGAGTTGAAATGTGTATAGAGATGGAAGTACGTGCAATGTGCATGAAAGCATCTGTTCTGTACGTACAGTAAGCGCAGTTATATATAAATTCAAAATTGGAAATTAACCCCAGAGTAATTTGATCTCTGGTTTCGTTCCGTAGTACTCTCTGTCTTTGGATTTCATTTTCTGGTTTAAAATAATATGGTAACTTTACAAATAGGGCAGTCAGAGGAGGAATTTGTGCAGTGTAAGTACTGTTAATGGCTAATGGCTCCTCCTGTCACAATGCATAAAGCCCTTTCAGACATTTTCTGCCCTTTGCACCATTATAAAACAAGAGTAGAGTAAATCTCATCTGCTTCTACAGAATCTCAGTTGCACATTGCACTAGGAATTCTCATACACACTCAAATGCCTGTGCTTAGTATCATATTATTTTTCTAGGAAGAATTCTAATTTCACTACTCTGTATGTATATTGTAAATGTATGTACATTTAAGAAGATAGACTGTACATTGTTTTCCTGAGCGTATGTCTGTTAACGTATGTATTTGTATGTCGTCTCAAGTTCTCAATTTATCTTTAGTGTAGTCTATCCTGTTTAGTCTTTATGACGTGGCTTATCCTAGGCTGCATGCATCGTGGGTTATATCACATCCCATTACACTTAAGATTCATTGAGTCGGTAATAGTCATAGGGATGCTGTTGGCAAGTGTTGACCATATGACCCTTTGCGTAGCCTTTCTGACTTTGTTCGTCGGTCTTTTATGTTTTCTTCCCTTTGTAGCCAAAGCACACGAAATTACCATTCGATTATACTTCTACTGTGTAGACTTAGATTTTGGAGGCACGGAGCAAAAAGACGATTGTATAAGTAGAGGTTGTCACATATCACTTCGTATACAGTGCATATGGTTTGTTTGCAAGTTCCGTCTTTTCCATAGGGGAGAGACGTGATTATTGTTTTGAGTTTAAGCGAAAGTTTGTATTTTCGTCCTGTAGCGATGGAATAGCAGGGAAGTTAAACTTGATTCCATGTAATTTCTATATTAACATCCTGGCTACATTTATTTCTTTGCTGTCAACCCATGCTTGTAGTTATTTCTTATTAGGCACAGCTATATATATTCATTGTCCCAAGCATTCTTGCAATAAGTGAGGTACACCAGTTTAAAACTACATATACAATATAAGACACAAATGCTACAACAAAGCGGAATCCTGAAACACTATTATGAAATCCAAGTTGAAACTGATTGCGAGGTTGAAAGACAATAGGGTGGGTGATTCCTCTGGATACGCTAATATTGGTTACATCCAACGCTCAAAGCTTTACTTCTGTTACACCACGTTGTACTTCCGTACACCAAAGGAATGTCTAATTGGATTCACATTGAACTGCCAAACGCAATGTTGAGTGACTGAGCATTACCTATCTATCAGTTACTTGTTACATATGATAAGAACACTATACAGCTACTCAATAGATATAAACATCAGAATAGATATTTCTGTTAAATAAAGTAAACCTCAAAACCCTTTGGTCAACTAAATGGAAAGGAATGTCTGAGGAGGAAACTCCTCCAATCCAATAAAATGTTCTATGAGCCGAAACATTGCAAAGGGGTCGTGATTCGCACCAACAGAGGAAACTCTACACCCGGGTAAAACGAACTAGCTAAATACATATTCGTATTGGAACCAGTATCAAATGAAATGTAAGAGTAAATATTAACCATGTGCTTAAAAATTATTCTGGTATTAAGTATGTTAAATACATACAATGCTAAATTGAGGATTAGTGCAATGTGGTCAAGAAACATCATTAGGTCCTTGGTCCCATAAATGTTAGTTAAATATGCTAAAAAATAAGGTGGAAATTATGCTACAGCTATACATGATAGATTTTCGACTCTATTTGGTGGAAACTATTGTTTCG